>PISX010006649.1:0-95543 GCA_004024625.1 Mellivora capensis | reverse complement strand
TGATGATGACAGCTTTGTAATAGAGCTTGAAGTCCGGAATCGTGATGCCACCAACTTTGGCTTTCTTTTTCAATATTCCTTTGGCTATTCGAGGTCTTTTCTGGTTCCATATAAATTTTAGGATTATTTGTTCCATTTCTTTGAAAAAAATGGGTGGGATTTTGATAGTGATTGCATTAAATGTGTAGATTGCTTTAGGGAGCATAGACATTTTCACAATATTTGTTCTTCCAATCCAGGAGCATGGAACATTTTTCCATTTCTTTGTGTCGTCCTCAATTTCTTTCATGAGTACTTTATAGTTTTCTGAGTATAGATTTTTAGCCTCTTTGGTTAGGTTTATTCCCAGGTATCTGATAGTTTTGGGTGCAATTGTAAATGGGATTGACTCCTTAATTTCTCTTTCTTCTGTCTTGTTGTTGGTGTAGAGAAATGTAACTGATTTCTGTGCATTGATTTTATATCCTGACACTTTACTAAATTCCTGTACAAGTTCTAGCAGTTTTGGAGTAGAGTCTTTTGGGTTTTCCACATAGAGTATCATATCATTGGCAAAGAGTGATAGTTTGACTTCTTCTTTGCCGATTTGGATGCCTTTAATTTCTTTTTGTTGTCTGATGGCTGAGGCTAGGACTTCTAGTACTATGTTGAATAGCAGTGGTGATAATGGACATCCCTGCTGTGTTCCTGACCTTAGCAGAAAAGCTTTCAGTTTTTCCCCATTGAGAATGATATTTGCGGTGGGTTTTTCATAGATGGCTTTGATAATATTGAGGTATGTGCCCTCTATCCCTATACTTTGAAGAGTTTTGATCAGGAAGGGATGCTGTACTTTGTCAAATGATTTTTCAGCATCTATTGAGAGTATCATGTGGTTCTTGTTCTTTCTTTTATTAATGTGTTATATCACATTGATTGATTTGCGGATGTTGAACCAACCTTGCAGCCCTGGAGTAAATCCCACTTGGTCATGGTGAATAATCCAAAGGCAGAGGCTTTAACCCACTGAGCCACCCAAGCACCACCACCCCTTTTTTTTAAAGATTGTTTATTTGAGAGCAGAAAAGAGTTAGAAAGAGAGAGAGAGAGAGAATGCACAGGAGCCAGGGGAGGGACAGAGAAGCAGACCCCCTGCTGAGCAGGGAGTCCAGTTCAGGGCTTGATCCCAGGACTCCAGGACCATGACCCGAGCTGAAGGCAGACGCCCAACCGGCTAAGCCACCCAGGCGCCCCATTCCTCCATTCCTGCCTGGAAAAAAACACAAGGGGATGCTGAACTTGGACTCAGACTCCTTCCTAGGAGCAGCAACCTTAGGGAGGTTCTCTGCTCACTCATCCCCTCTGTCTTTCATGGTGAAAGCCCCAGCGGGGGCTGCCCGTTGTAGCTGACAAGGGTTCTGGAACCCAGAAGTTGTTAGTGAGATCTCCCCTGAGGTTCTTGGACTATGGTAGTATTTTTATTTTTTATTTTTTAAGATTTTATTTATTTATATGGCAGACAGAGATCAAAAGTAGGCAGAGAGACAGGCAGAGAGACAGGAGGAAGCAGGCTCCCCGCTGAGCAGAGAGCCGGATGTGGGGCTCGATCCCAGGACCCTGGGACCAAGACCTGAGCTGAAGGCAGAGGCTTTAACCCACTGAGCCACCCAGGCGCCCCTATGGTAGTACTTTTAAAATAAAGTACACATGACTTTTGAGATGAATTAGTTAATTTGTGACCATCACGTTATAATTACACATGACTTTTGAGATGAATTAGTTAATTTGTGACCATCACGTTATAATTATCAGAATCCAGGAGGGGTGTGTATGTGTGTGTATGTATGTGTGTGGTTTCCTCTGGGTTGTTCTTGAATAAAATTAGGTTGAGTCAAACCATGGCATAGCTCCACCAGAGAAAATTCGACTTTCAGTGCTTTTCAAACCTCTGAAAAGTTTGCTGGGACTCAGGAGAGTTTATCTGTGCATATGGCTCCTCTTTATCACTCCCAGAAGTGCCACTCGGATTTCCATTTTAAATTATCTGGGGTGTAGAGCTCCCGTTATTTCTGCACTACCACTTCTTAAAGATGTGAAATAGCTCTCAACACAGCCCCAGAAATAGAACACCAGGAACAGAGCTAATGAAACCATGGGCATTTTGAAATTAGAAAAAAAAAAAGATGAAATGGCTTATTTTGTTCTTAAAATAAGAAAGACTCTATAAAATATTTCCTAGGAGATTGGGGTCTGTTAGTTAAGAAAAGGCTTTATCACTTACCTCTTTTTGTTTGTTTGTTTCTGTGTACTTTAGGAACAAATGCCAAGGTTTTCTTCTCCCCCTATTTCACAGGTACCCATTATCTTGTATTTGTTCAGGTTTTGGTTGAGGAAATCCCGTTTTTCAACAATAAATGTTTGTCATATGCTTTTCACAAAGGCAGTCACCTCCCTTTTGATAATTCATAATGTGGTGGGTAAAGGGGACAAGAAGTAGATACTACTTTTAAAGTAAATTGTAATGCCTTGTATCTGTAGTTTAAACATAGCTCTGAAACGAGCTGGTTGTTAAAATGTATGAACATCCATACGTGTGTGTGTGTGTGTGTGTGTGTGTGTGTGTGTGTTTTAAGCCATTTTGAAAAGAAAGCTGCTATATTAGAGTCAGATCTTGGTTGCTAATGATGGGAGGAGAGCTCTGCTCTCTCGTCCAGCTCTGCCGTCAGTCCCCACAGACACAAAGGGAAGAGAAAGGGAAGAATCATAAGGAGAATGAGCAGGGATGCATGTCTGGGTGCTTGCATGTTGGGTTGTTGGGGATCAAGTAAATAAAAACCGTTGACTAAAATAAAAGGAACTCTTTTCCCATGCCCAGTCTCACTTCACCCCCTGAATTCAAAAGTCCACTATAACTGAACAGGTGTTTTATATATTTTGTGAATCTAGATGCTGGAAATTATTTGGGAAGAAAATAATGTTGAAATAACTGAATAAATATGTTCAGACCTCTCAGAAGCTTGATGGCTGATTTTCCTACAAATAACAAGACTCAATTTACAGAATAAGGCATAGGATTTGGATGGGAGAAAGGCTTGGACTCAACATAAAAATTTTCTTTTTAAGTTGTAGAACAGGGAAAAGGGTCAGGAAAGGAGATCTTAATTTTAATTTAATGCATTTTAATAGGACACAGTTTGCCAGGAAGTAAGTCAAGGGCAAGAAACTCGTATTTCCTTTTTTTTTTTTTTTAAGACTTTATTTACTTAAGATGGCGTGAGGGCAAGAGAGCGCATGAGTGGGGGCAGTGGGGCAAAGGGAAGAGAAGCAGGCTCCCCACTCAGCGAGGAGGAGGGACTCGATCTCTGGACCCCAGGATCATGACCTGAGCCAAAGGCAGATGCTTAACCAACTGAGCCTCCCCTGGTATTTCCTTTCTGGTGTAACCTCTCCATGTTGGTTTTCCCAGGTCACCATGTCCCTAACTTCAGTTGCCTGTTTGACCTAAGGCAGTACCCAGAAAATTACCCAGTGTCATCAGAGAAAGCAAACCTGATTTTAAGACTCCTATTTCTTGACAGACTGCTAGTATCATTGTTTGTCTTAGTGATTTTAAATATTATGGCTTCTTGGCAAGCATCCTTCTTTCTCCATTTGTCATAAAATAATGATAGGTGTGTGTGCATGCACCTGTGTGTGTAAGGGAGCAGACTTTTTCTAGAGGGAAGAATATCAGCTGTCTGAAGGTCCAGTAATGGCCAGAGGTATGAGAGACTAGGGATATTGCCTAGAAAGGGATGATTGCGTTCATGAAACTGTTATATTTATTTTAATACAAGTGATAATATACTGTTAATGTCATTTTTGTTGTTGGCTCAGTTGTCTGAATAAAAGGGCTATAGTTCTGTTTGAATGGGGAAATTATATAACAAAAAAAGGAAATCAATCACACATTGGGAGTAAGGGCACCATTTAAAGCATCTGCCAATAAAACTTGGGAGATGTGTTCAAAAGCTGCCCTTTGACCATCGTCTTTCAAATGTACAAACCTACATGGAAGCATTCCTGTCTGTTGGTATCACTGGGTGAGGGGTTTGCATTGAAGAGCTATCTTACAGTGAACCCATTCTCCTACCACATATCAAGCCTAAAATCAGAGAAGAATCATGACTTCCATTTTTAATTATTTCACAACTGATGGGAATTATATCTACGTATCCATATGGTTACATACCTACATGCCATTATACCTCTATGCATCTGTCTGTCCATCCATCCATCTTCCCTCCCTGCCTTCCATCCATCCATCCATCCATCCATCCATCTGTCCATATCCATCCATTCACCCCTTCATCCTCTCATCCTCTCTTCAAGGAATACTTCCCTGAAAACATTAGAGTTCTGTGACTGTGTTTAGATGCCCATCAGAGACTTTGTGTTATGTTCTATAAGTGGCTCTAGTATTTTTTTGACTTAATTAATCTTGTGCCTACAATAACAATAACCAAAGAACTTTAAATAATTCCTTCCATGACTGAGTTCTATTGCTTTTCTTTGAATGCTATACATTTTAATGTTTTTCTTGGCATTTAACACATTATCCTTATTAGAAGAGTTTTGCCAAGATAATTGATAGATATTTGTTCTATGATATCATGGACCAAATGATGTAATACTTCCTAACCATCTTAAAACTGGGCCTGTGATCCTACCTGACAGGGTTCTCTAGAAATAGAATTTCAGACCTATTTTGACATTCCCTCTGTTACACCAGAGTCTCACAGATTTTTCTGGGGGGACTTTCCTGGGAGAAAGTGGGTGGCGGGCCTGTCTTTACTTCCCAGTTGTGACTGTTGACTTTCGTGCTGCTGTCAGCCTTGATCCACCTACCAGAGAAAGCCCACAAAATCAAGCAAATTAGCTCCATATGGCAATGGCTATACAGAATTATTCAAGCCAATAGATGCTAGAATATGTATTTTATTTTTTAAAGATTTTATTTGTTTATTTGACAGAGAGAAAGAGAGAGAGAGAGAGAGAGAGTACAACTAGGGGGAGCAGCAGGGAGAGGGAGAAGCAGGCTCCCGCTGAGCAGAGAGCACAATGTGGGGCTCCATCCCAGGACCCTGGGGTCATGACTGAGCTGAAGAGAGACGTTCTACTGACTGAGCCACTGAGATGCCCCAAGAATATCTGTTTTAATGAAGAATTCATAAGGGGCACCTGGTTGGCTTAGTTGGTTAAGTGTCCAGTTTGATTTCATCTCAGGTCATGATCTCAGGGTCATGGGATCATGCCCCACATTGGGCTCTGCATTCAGCAAGGAGTCTGCTTGTTCCTCTCCCTCTGCACCTCCCCAACTGGAGCATTCTCCCTCTCTCTCTCTCTCTCAAATCTTAAAAAAAATTTTTTTTTTCATATTCACAGAGCCTGGTTTTACCACCACTGTGTGTCACCATCATAATCTTCAGAAAGATGCTGGTGAACTGGACAGATGAATGGGGGAGTTGACCCTGTGCACACACACCCTTCTATGTGCCTTAAATGTGTGTTCTCACAGGTGAAGGTTAGAACAGCCATCCACACCCCACACCGATAGCGGGATTTCTAGAAAAGTGAGCACACTCTAGCAACCTCGGCAGTGATATCTCTTGCCTTCTGGAGGTGAATCCAGCCCACTGGCATGCTGCTCTGATGGCTTCCCAAGCACCCTGTGCTCATTTCATATTATTCGTGCATCGGACCATGGTCAAAATGTTGCTGCATGACTTGCTCTCAGACGAGATGTGGGCTTTTTTCTTTTTCTTTTTTTTTTTAAGATTTCATTTATTTAATTGAGAGAGAGACAGTGAGAGAGAACATGAGAGGGGAGAAGGGCAGAGGAAGAAGCAGACTCCCCTTGGAGCTGGGAGCCTGATGTGGGACTCGATCCTGGGACTCCGGGATCATAACCAACTGAGCCACCCAGGTGCCCAGGTGTGAGCTTTCTGAAGGCAGGTGACATGCGGTATTTCTCTGTGACTCCTCTTCCCCCAAGTACTGTAGGTTCAATCCGGGGCTAGGACTGAGTGGAAGCCTTATGTATCTCTCTCGGTATGGTTTCCCAAAGGATCACATGGCAGTTTTGACATCTTTTATATTTCATTGCATCTGGCACTTTTTTTTTTTTAATAGAAAGACAAGAACATGAGTAGAATCTGAGGCAAAATTTGCGTTGAGTGGTAGTATGGCGGTAGCTCTTAGCTACCTTGAGAGTCGTGGGGCATCCTGGGTGCATAAGGGGGAGGAAACATTTGCTAGAGGTGTGCAAACAGATGCAAGTACCTTTCAGAGAAGACGCTGTCCAAATATCTAGTTGGGCTAATTGCCTCTGTTCTCTTTCCTATCCTCAATCCTCCTCCTCTCACTTGGGATGGATCCCAGCAGTGGGTCCCCTGGAGGAACACAGGTGCACAGGCCCATGGCATGCCTGAGGACCCTGAATCCTGAAAAGACTCAGGTGTCTCTCTCTGCAGTCCCTTTCGACAGTGAGAGAGGAAGGAGATAGAATAGCACGATAGTTATGCCGGCGAGCTCTGTAATCAGACATGCCAAGATTCAAATCTGAGAGCCAGCATTTTGAGGCTAAGTGATCTTGGGCAAATAGTTAAACTTAGTAAGTTTATGTTCTCTTCCTTGCAAAAGTGAGTACATGTATTTTTTCAGAGTGGTAGGCAGGATTAAATTAGGCAATGTGTTCAATATAGTGCCTGGGAACTTAGTAAATGCTCATAAGAGAGTATCAGTAGAGGGTTATTTTAGAGACCATTTGGGGTGCTAGAAATGTCATATTGGTATTTAGTTGAATTAAGAGCTCTCTGCATATTATAAGACTATGAATAATTATAATTTCTGTAGGGCTTTAGAGGATCATGATAAATGAGTTTTGTCCATTGTTTTAATTTTTAAAAATCTATGAATATAATACCTACATAAATATTTGCTATATGGAATAAGGTAATCCTGAGAAAGTACGGTGTTTATACCCTAAAATATATGCTTATTGTGTATAAGATGGGTGATAAGTATGATAGGAAGAGAAATATGCAAATATGATATAAAGAAGATGTGGAACTCATTTTTTGTAATATCAAGGCAAATGGGAATATTATTAATCTCTTTAATTAGTCTGCCAGAAATAATTTATTGCCCTGTATTCAAATATCAGACTCTTGAACTTTGTATAAGTGCAATATTCCAAAATATAAAATAAATGACCTTTCACTTTCTCTTACACTCTTTGCCTATAATGGGAAACTCAACATCTCTGTTACCATAAAGTTTATGCATAGATGGCTGTTGCAAGATCCTGAGAAATATCCTCATTCTTTATTGTCGTGCTAAGGAAACAATGACCCCCAAACCTGCTAGCCACGTTTGTATCCTTAGATTCATTCTTCAGTCCAGATATTCTAGATTCTAGATATTTGAGACTCAAATATTGTAGGAGAAATTAATTAGGACCCCAATAACCCTTACAGGTTATAAACTGACCTCAATTAAAATTCAAGCTAATAATTAACTTCAAATATAACACCCATCAATTTTGCACCCTTACCTTGAACTACAGTTGATGATTTACCAGATAATCATTTCATTCCAATTACTTCTTTTTGTTTTGAACAACTATTCAACGCCCCAGAAGCAAATGAGAGCTCTTGAGGACTGTATTTTTTTTTCATGGTCATTGGTGTTAATTTTAGTATTACTTTGAATTACTGGCTTCTTGTCTTTAATTTTACACTTTCTCTGGGCAATGGTTCATCTCAGCCCTGCCTACGGTGTATGGCCAACGAGGGAGTGTTTGTGTATCCGAGAACCTAGCTCTCCATGTGGTTGCAATGGGAAAGCGGTTTCATGGTAACTTGATCTGATGAGCAGACTTCTCCAGATCAGAGATTTAGTGGCCTGCTTTCTTGGGAAATGGCTATTCTTGCTTACACCCTAATCGCTCACAATTTCCTTCTATTTATTCTTTTTTTTTTTTTTTCCAACTCAGGAATAACACAGTGTCACAGGGCATTCACGTTTACTTGGCATGTGAATTAATGGTTTCCATTAGAATTCACTGACTAGACATTTTTAAAACAAAAGTGATTTGGATCAGAGAGAAATCATTAGGGCTGGCAGTGATTTAGGGATGCCTCACACATTGCTAGTAAAACAGAATACTCACTTTGGAGTGCAGTTTGGCAGTTTCTTAGAAAGGTAAATATTTACTATACATCTCAGGAATCCTATTCCTAGGAATCTACCCACATAAAGGAAAAAAGGTATTCTTGCGGGACGCGTGGGTGGCTCAGTTGGTTAAGCGGCTGCCTTCGGCTCAGGTCATGATCCCAGCGTCCTGGGATCGAGTCCCACATCGGGCTCCTTGCTCGGCAGGGAGCCTGCTTCTCCCTCTGCCTCTGCCTGCCACTCTGTCTGCCTGTGCTCACTCTCTCTCCCTCTCTCTGACAAATAAATAAATTTTAAAAAAATTTTTTAAAAAGGTATTCTTGCACCAAGACTTTAATGCAAATGTTTATTGTAGCATTATTCTTAATAATCAAAAATGGCAAACAGTCCAAATGTCCTGTTGAATGGTTCAACAAATGTGGTATATTTATACGGTGGAAAACTATTCACTCAAAAGGAACAAGGTACTGATAAGGGCTGCAGTATGAATGGACCTCGAAAACATGCCAAGGTAAAGGAATCAGATGCAAAAGACCACATATTTAGATACAGAAATATGTTGGAGCTGGGCCAACAGATTGGATATAGGTGGGAACAGAAAAGATTATGGGAAAACTTCTCACATTTGGCCCAAAGAAGAAGGTAGATGTTGAACCTGTGTAATGACATGGAGAAGACTGAAGGGTAGAGAGTTAGAGGTGCGCCTGGGGGCTATAAGTTTGAGACCCTGTACAGGACTCTAGGTAAGAAATCATGTATGAAGGTGGATTTAAGAGTCTCAAGCTTTGAGAAGGGGTCAGGGCTGGAAAGGTAAAGACCTTTAAAGCCGTGACCTGATGAATTGAACCCAGAACCTTGTGACCGAGCAGCCTGTAGAGGTCACAGGAGTAGAATAAGCCAACAGAGGAGAGAAAGGGGTAGCTAATGAAACAAAGCCAGGAGTAGGGAGACTAAAACAGAAAAGGCATCCTAATGGCATAGACCAGAATGAAGAGAACTATAGAAAGAACCTACTACTGCTACATTTATTTTAACTGATAAAGGTCTTATTTAATTATTTCTTACTAGTAAATATAGTCTACTAATTAAGCTTTGCATTTTGACTTCTTTTCATTTAACGGAAACATTTTTTTTCTCCGCATCTATGATGATGCCATCAATTCTCATCTTCAGGAAATTAATTAAATAGTGAGACAGGCTAGGGATGAGTCCATTTTCAGACAAATACCTCCTGTTTTTTGAAATAAATTATCATAGCCAACAATTATTACTCTGAATATTTAAAAATTCCAAGCAGCTGTATTCAAAAATTCTCACCCGTCTAAAGCTTTTCAACAAATTATTTGTTCCTTATTTACAGAATATATTCAAGCAAATGTGTGAGTATGCCAATGAAGCAATTCCTGTAGAGAGGGCCAAGAGGAGGTGAGAGTCATAAATGGATTGTGAAGTCTTTCATGGAAACAAATTTTAGTCTAAATGTTCATTAAGTTTTGGGTTTTTTTTTAATCTTAAACTTTGTCTGAAAAGTGAAAACCACTGGAATCTTTATCTTTCCAGTGCATGTGCTTTCAATTAGCTACTGTCTAAACAGGTAATCCAACTGTTGTCATGGGTCAGAAAGCCAGTAAACACACCTACTCAGAAAGAGGAAGCATGGTCTTTCTCTTTGTTCCAGTCCTTGTCCTCTGGGTCTGGCGTAAAACGCCTGGAGCTTTCTCCTGAGTCCTCAAAATTGAATAAGGTCTCCATGGACCAAGGAGGAGCTGCTGGCGTCCTGTCCATCCCTTACCCCTCTGTTTGGTGCCTCAAGTGCTAGTTACTCAGTTTCCCCCTGAATGGATGAAGACACTACATTATGAAGATGTTCCATTCTTCCCAGTTTTAACCCTTTGAGCTGCTAGCAGTAACTGAACAGGGAATAACCATTAACTTACTATGATGAAGCGAGATTAATGATGACACACATTATGACACAAATCTACAAATTCTGCTTACTGGTCTCAGTTATCATGGAAGAGCACAAAAGCACTAATGCTGAGGCATGGGTTGAAGTCAGAAAGCAGTCACCACTGAAAATAAGGAAAAACAAATCATGTGCCAGAATGTGGTATCTTTCTGCATCCTAAGTGTTTTCCCAGAAACCCATTCCACAAGAAGCTTACTCTATGAAATATAAACTGGTTTGGCGTATTCCATTTCCTAGCCACATTTAAAACTGGCCTTATTATGGCTCCTTGGGGAAATGTCTCGTTCTTGGTCTGGGCAGGAAATACAAGATGAGCCTGGAGGATCTAGGAATGACAGAAAACAGGGAATTGCTAAAGAAAAAAAGAAAAAAAAACAATAACATGAGGCACTCCGAAAGGACACAGGGGTCAACCTGAAAAAGCTCCCTGTGGCCAAAGCTGGGAAATTAGGAGCAACAAAATAAATAACGACAGAATGTTATTATAACAAAAATAAGTATCTGATCAATATTGACAGAAGTAAATGGGTAAATGAATAAATACGGGAGAAGGGCTGACAAATAATTTTTCTCTTCCCGGTGGGGGGGAGATGTGTCCCCACCAGGTGGTATAACCAGCTTCCCTTCTGCTGAGTGTGGCTTATATTTAATCGCTAGCTTGCACAGAATAAAATAGGGAGAGAGAGAGAATTTATAGTGAAGGAGTCTGGCATTGATCAAGATTAACCTCCTCATTGGAAAGTCGTGTTGATGTCAGCAGTGTCTTCCTGTGATTGTGATTAGGGTCAATTACATCTGCAAATATAGGAACACATTTCTGTGTCTTTCTAGATACACTGTAGTACCTTTTTTTTTTTTTTTTTTTTTTAACTGTAGATCCTTCGGTTCCATGAGTCTGTTGAGTCATACGGTGGAAGATGTAGGCTGCGTGTGTCTCAGCCTGCATCAGCTTCAGCAAATAGTTTTGTCCTCAGGACCACACTCAACACTAAAAATCTTGCGTGTAACCCAGTAAGTGGGTGGGAGCATTACCCTCATGGCCAGAGTATGCAAAGCATGTGTGCTTCTTTCTTTGTTAAAAAGTTGGCATGTGTAATGGTGGTCCTTTATTTTTCAGGGGATATGTGGGAAATTTCCTGAATCTTTGTAGACTTTCTTTCTCACTATCAGAGCATCTAGAGTATTTGTTGCTTCTTGTTCAAGAGATTAGTACGAAGTCAGGGGCGCCTGGGTGGCTCAGTGAGTTACCCCTCTGCCTTCAGCTTAGGTCATGATCTCTGGGTCCTAGGATCGAGCCCCACATCGGGCTCTCTCCCCAGTGAGGAGTCTGCTTCCTCTTCTCTCTGCCTGCCTACTTGTGATCTCTGTCAAGTAAATAAATAAAAATTAAAAAAAAGATTAGTAGGATGTCATAAATAGAATGGACCAAAATAACGTTCTGCGGAATATCCAATGTGGCAAGATATCTTAAGACAGCATTGTGATGGAAAATGGGAGAATTCACTCCCTCAGAAGCAGCTTCCATGGGCTGAGGGTAGTTCCCAGAGGAGATGGTCATATACCAGAGGCCTGAGTGGCCAAACCGGAGTGCTGGGGACCTGGTAAGCATCACTTATACTCGTAATGAATACAATGAGCAAAAGGAAAATAACAAACGCACATACACACATACACATATAAGCAAGAAAAAAATGAATCACCCATGAATTAAAATAGAGCAGATATTTTAGGCAAATGACTGACAGTTAATTTGTATAATACCAAAAATAGAGAAGCCATTTACTTGTGATTCAATGAGCCATGCTAAATTTCACGAGTTTCATTTATGTTTACACTGGTAGAACGTGGATTGCATTATGACATCATTTTAAAGCCAGTAACTAGAATAAAAATCAGAGACAGAATATAAATTAAAGCTTAAAAAAATAGTTCAGTGTTCTCATTGGAAATATATATATATATATTTTAATTTTTAAAATCCTGCGAAGATAAGCTTATATGGTCACGTTTTAAAGGGGCTAATACCCAGATCAAAAACCTTTCTCAAGTTTTCTCAAATACAACTCAGAACCGTCTTTATAACTTACACAGGTGTCTCGATGACTGCATTACTAGAAGGCTCACTGACACCCATGTAATTGAGCAGAACAGCGCAGTTCTCTGGATATTCTAAATATTCCTAACATTGAAGAAGGGGATGGCATAACAAGGTGACAGTTGAAATGTGCAAGTCTTGCTCATAGGAGGAGAATATGGGTCTGAATAATTTTAGGATGAAAGACAATTTTTACCATTTGCTGGCCATTGGATGCGCCTCCCTAGGTGGGACGTAGGAGCTCCCTTAGAGCAGCTGGAACGAAGTCCATGATTGCAGAGGACATGGCGAAGCTTTGTGTGTGAGCTTTACCATCGGAGGTGCTTTTGCCTATGACCTGTTGGCAATAAGAACTGTGAAAGTTCAAGGATAGGCCTTCAGAGGCCTTGTGTATTTCTGTCTATCCTTTTGTGTGTTGGCCTTTGCCGTGAGAGGAACAAGCCTGAGTTATCAGCCAAGAAGGATGCAGGACATGGGGAGTAAAGCTGCTCCAGCTCTTGCAGCAGAAGCAGAGCTGCTCAGCCAAGCTCACCCCAACCCAGCTGACTTGAAGATCTATGAGAGCAAATGCTTACCTCCATATGCCTCTGACCGCCGGCGGCCATTTTTCATGACCAAGTCAGCTGATTGCGCACATCCCCGCGCCCCACCCTGGTCTCTCTTCAGATTTCCTTCGTCTCTTCCCACAGCTTTCAAGCCTGTGCTTCTTGGGTTACACCACCCCTGGGAGTACAGCTATCCCAGGCCGTATAACCTCTACTGTCCTTCCTGATGGCACAAGCCTTGGGCCTGACTCTATTCTCACTGAGATAGAGTGGGATCCTACTTCAAGGGAGTAAGTAGAATTTGGAGGAAAAAGGGAAACAAAGATTAATTAGCATGCAACACCTGCAACAAATGTCATTGGTAACAGGATGAGCAAAACATGACAGAAAGTCATTCCTCAAGAATCTGTTGGATGTTCTCCACATTACCTCCTCCATTTCTCAAGGAAGAATTTCTAGGTGAAGATCTGGAGTGGCAAAGGTCATCAGTTATCCTCTCCTGAAAATTTAGGAAGGACAGAAGTAATTGTACATTGGTGATGACACAAGGCTTTCCCCAGAGGGAGAGACTTGTCTTATGCGTCACCGCAACATTCATAGTGCTTTACAAGGAGAGGGACTTCAATTAATTGCCATGGATAAAAGAGGGAAGATCACAGCTACACGTGGTCTAGTGTATTCTTTTCTGACTACTGGATCACCAAAGTGGGAGGAATGTCCACCAAATGTCATGTATTCATTTTTTTTTTAATTCTAAGGACAAGATAGATAAACTATGCCCAGAGTAAAATTTCTAATTTCTGCTTCTTAAAATTGCAGTTCCCCAAATTCTGCTGGTGTTGATCCAAGTTGTGTTCTGTCATTAAGTCAGCAAATGAATTGAAATCAGGACCGAAAGTCCATATGGTGACTTTACCGATCTGACTTTATTACAAGAATTAGGCAACTGATTGTGATCCATTACTGTGGGATCCCATATACAAAATAAGCACTATTGGGGGCACCTGGGTGGCTCAGTCGGTTTAGCATCTGTCTTTGGCTCAGGTCATGATCCCAGATCCTGGGATGGAGCCCTGCATCAGGCTCCCTGTTAGGTGGAGAGCCTGCTTCTCCCTCTCCTACTGCTTCCCCTGCTTGTGTTCTTTCGCTCTGTCAAATAAATAGATACAATCTTAAAAAAAAAAAAAAAGAAAGAAAAGCACTGTGTGCAAAAACTTCTATATAATTCTATAAATATAGATCCACTTTCAAGTTTATTTAATCTATTCCAAATAGAATCAAAAGATGTATGTTTGAATTCCAGTTTTGTCTTTTCTAGGCCATGTTATAAAAACCCATTTTTAAAAACTGACCATATAAATACTGGCAAAGGTATAGAACAGCTGAAACTCTCCTATATTGTGGGTTGGAAGCAAAACGATACAGCCCCTTTGCAAAAGAATTTGGCATATGAGCCAGCAATGCCATGCTTAGACATTTACCCAAGAAAAAAAGAAGACCTACGTCCCCATAGAAACCTTACATGAATGTTGATTGCAGCTTCATTTGTCATTGTCGGGAAGCCAGAAATAACCCAGAAGTCATCTGGGGGATGAATGGAAAAATTATAGTGCATCTGCACTGGAGAATACTACTCCGCAGTATATAGAAATGAGCTCTTGATACACAGTAACAGCCTTCGGGGCGTGTCTCGGAGGCGTTCTGTTCTCGGAGCCAGTCTGAACAGCCCCATACTGTGGGCCCCCACTTAATGGCATTCGGGGAAAGGGAAAGTTACAGGGACAAGAATCAGACCAGTGTCAGCCAGGGGTTGGGAAGTGGGGAACTGGTCATCAATAGCCCTCTAATACTGTCAAATACAGTATTTCTTGGTAGTGGTGGTTTTACATGACTAGATGAATTTGCCAAAATCCATAGAACTCTACATAAAAATGTGTGAATTTTATTTTATGTAAATAGACCTCATATCACAATACATTAAATGGAATTCCTCTGTCCTTACAACCGTCGATATATTTTTTTTCCCGAATTGAGAGATAAAAACGCTTTGAGCTTCCGTGTCTCCTGCAGGTTACCTAGTGGGAACCCCACGGGATTGTCACTGGCGAAATGTTTCCCGAACAGCAAATTATCTGTAGTCTCTTGTTACCTGGGGAGGCTTGAGGTCAGATTGCCATTCTTCTCCCAGATGATGTCCACCACTTGGCCTTGGCAATTAGTGGTAAAACACGTGCTCAGGGCTAAATTCCAGGTTCCATTTTGTGAGTCGGGAAAGACACTCCCTCCTCCCCCTCTTTTCTTCTTCTCCATCTTAGGCAGTCCAAAAAAAAAAAAAAAAGTTTAACAATAACCTGGAGACCTTTAATCTTAATTCATGTAAAAACAGAAAATGTCTCCTTCAGATTGAACGTATATACATAACATTTTAAAGTCAGTGATGGATGATTGACAACCATCTACTGGTCCTGTGTCTGCTTGGATAACCGTGGGACTCCCCTCTGATGGGGACACTCTCCCTTTTGCACTTTAGGGAAGGGCTTTCCCTCTTCTCCTCACTCTCAAGGATGTGGTTTGCAGAGATGGGCCAGAGAAGGGAGCAGATGTTGTAGCCCTAGGGTTTTCCTAATTAGAACTGCGGCAAGGATTCTCTTTCCAAAGAGGGGGAGTGTGTTCCTGGAGCTGCTGGAGACAGAGCCTCCCATCTCTTGGGACAAGCAAGGAGGAGAGCAGTCAGCAGCCTGCAGATAGAAATAGGGGTCCCGGGGTCCTGAACATTGAGTTCTGCCCTTGCTCTCTTTCACTTGTCACGGTTGAGGCTCCCGTTGGGTATTAGTCCCATGTCCTCTCTTCAGGACGGTTGTGTTTTATCATGAGCTAGTTTCAAAATGAGTTTTTGTTTTGTTCTGTAACCAAATGAGCCCTGACTAATAGCCCATAGATCCATGGTAATGAATGCTGATATGAGCCATAGAGTCATGAACTTTTGTATTGAAAGTTAAGGTAATTCATGAAATTCCCTATCATTAATTTTAATGAAGAAACTGAAGCCTGTACAGTGAAGTAATTAACCCATTATCACCTGATGTAAATGGCATAACCAGGAATTAAATTTATGGCTTCTACTTTTCTCTGCTTCCTCCAATGCACACAAGAAGCAACACGTATATCCTATCTGAGCCTCTTATGATTCAGCAGCAGGTGGTGATGCCCATCTGTGCACAGTCTCTCGTCCCTTGTGGCCAATAAAGTTGTTTCTTTTTTAATTAAGAGAATTGGGGGAAAAAAGTTGTACACAATCTGGCTACTTGCTACCCCTGGGATCTCTGTTTTACTGGCCCTCCTCAAACACACTTCACCCCGCTACCTTGTCCCCTCCCTGGTTTAGCATGGCATATTTCCCCCATCTATTTGCTTTAAACCTACATGTGTCTTTATATTTAAAGAGGGCTTCTGGGAGATGACATATAGTTGGGTCCTGGTTTTTTGATCGACTCAGAAAAACCTCTGTCTTCTAGTGGGTCTCTTCAGACCATTGATGTTCAATGGGTTCTTGATGATGATCTAGTGGTTACTGATGTCGTTGTATGATTACCTACCATGGTCATTGGCATTTTCTGCTTGTTGACTTTGTTCTTTCTGTTGTGTCTTCCATTCTCTTCCTGCCTTTTGTGGTTTTAACTTAGCATTTTATCTGAGTCCATTTTCTCTCCTTTCTTAGTACATCAGTTTATACCTTTTTTTAAAATAGCTTTTTCAGTGGTGTTCCTAGAGTTCACAACATGGGTCTACAACTAATCCAATTCCATTTTCAAATAACACAGCACCAGTGCATGGGTAATGTGAGTGTCTTTGTAGTTGACCCATAGTCTTTACTGTGTGTGTGTGTGTGTGTGTGTGTTTGTGTTTTCCAGTCTTTCTCTTTGCTTTTCAGTTTTCCAGTCTTTTTTTCTCTCTACTTTTCAGTTCTGGAAGATCCTACCGAGATGTCCGTAAGCTCAGAGCTTCTTTCCTCGGCTGTGTCCAGTCTACTGTAAGGCCAAATCAAAGACCTTCTCCATCTCTGTTATAGTATTTTTTAATATCTAGCATTTCCTTATGTTTCGTTCTTAGAATTTCCATCTCTCTGCTTGCACTGTCTGTCTGTTCTTACATGTGTTGTCAGCTTTATCTACTCTGAGTCCTTAGCATATAAATTAAAGTTGTTTTAAATTCCCTGTATGGTCATCCCAACATCCTTAGCACATCCGCTCCTCGTGTCTGCTCTGTGTCTTCAAATTGTGGGGTTTTGTTTTGTTTTTGCCTTTTGATGTGCCTTGTGATTTTTTTTCTTGCTAGCCTGACATGGTGTACAGGGTAAAAGGAACTGCTGTAGATAGACCTTTGGTAATGTAGCCAAGAGCTATGGGGGCAGGAGAAGTGTCCCATATCCTGTGATGGGTTCGAGTCTCTTGAGTGTGTCTGTGGACTTCACCAGGGTTGGTCTGTTACTTCTTTCCATTCTGGTGGGACGGGAGAGCTAGAGTGAGTTGCTGTTGGGTATTCCCTTTCACTGGTCAGTGAGGCTCTGAGAATATACCTCATCAGGTTAGCTTCTGGGTAAGAAGTTTCTCCTAAAGACAGGCCTTGTTAAGAACAGAGTCCTCGGATGTATTTTAAAATGGTTCCTCTCCCCTTCCCTCTGATGGAAACAGGAAGAGATTTCTTTTCCTGATATTCACTGTGGGCATCTGATTGAGCTTCTGGAGATAAATCTCACAATATTATGGGTGCGCTTTTATGACAGACCCCCTCCCCACCACCGAGTTTTCGTCTCTGACTTTTCCACACTGAGCCCCCAGCAACTGAACAATCACAGATCAGCCCTAGCACAGGTCCCCATGGTGGTTTACAAGTCTCTGCTTGGGAAGACGCTGTGACTCTGTTGTTTGCTGGCCTGTTTCTCTGGTCTTAGAGGCAGTGGTTTGCCCTGTGTCCTCGCCTCTCTTAGGGATCCAAGAACAGTTGTTGATTTTTCAGTCTGTTCAGCTTTTCCTTATTGGGACGGAGTGGTGCCTTTCAAGGTCCTTACCTACAGGAACTGGAAATCCAAGTCTCTCCTCACTCTTTTGCTGTCATACGCCCACCTGAGATCCTTTTTACTTCTTTCCTTTCCATGGAAATTTTTGCCCTCTGCTCTCCTGTTTACCCCCTCATCTTCTTCAGGTGTCATTTTGTCACATAAATCTCTGGATACTTCATAGAATATCATAACCTCCCCCTAAGTTTTCCTGCCTTTTTTACATTCTCCTCTCTAGAAGACATCATTAACATCTATCACTTCTTAGTCCTTCATAGTCCTCTTTTTTATCACCTGTGTTCCCCACTGAAGTGCAAGGTTCATGAGGACAAAGATATTTGTCCATTTTGTTGACCCACAGACCCTTGAAAAGTGCCTAGAATATATGAGGTACTCCTATTTTTATCAAAATGTGTTAAATGAATGGATAAGTAAGGGATTCTGGGATTTCATTTATTTTACAAAAAAAATCAAAACGTAGATTTTTATTCACCGAGTTCCAGAATTCACCAATGAAATATTTTTTGAAGGTTTCATTTTCCTTCTGGGAAAAGGAGGACCCCAATTCTACCCAAGTTCTATGCAGTGAATAAAATCTTTTTGGTAAGGAGCACCATATGGAATCTAAGTACAGAGTAAGAAGTATTTCCTGGTCTTGAGTGGTCTGTTCCTGGAAACAGGGTCTGTGTTGAGATATGGAAAGTTCTGCTTTTTGCTCAGTCTGTCCAGAGCCTTGTGGTCTCTTACCTCCATGTTCTCTGCACCTGTTCCACTCTCTGCTGTTTTGTACATGGGTTTGCTTGGTTACCCCCAAGCAAGTTCACAGAACAAAGAAAGGGAACAGGGTGGGCTATCTTTGATCAGGTGTCCATCCCTGTGTGATCAGATATATGACCAAGGACCCAAGGACGGGTTGGGGGGTGGGTTGGGGAGAGGAAAGCGGAATCACAAGAAAAAAAAAACAGGAATACCTCTTCTAGGGACTATGGGCAAGTGATAAGGTCTAGAAAGGACTAAGGGCAGGTCTGACAAAGGAAGTATCCAAAAGTGTTTTGTCATGTTATGAAGTCATTGATGGAATATAAATGTTAAGTCTGTGATTCTCAGCTGTGTGATGGATCTGGAATAGACCTCAGTAAATGACATACATCTTCCTTTCTTCATTTTTAAAGAGGAGGAAGTTCAAATCCAGAGAACTTCTGATTGTCATTCATGGTATCACATCACTGTGCTTTGATACCTTACGAATTTCACCCAGATACTCTAGGATCTCAGTTTCCTTATTTGTGAAATAAAATGAATTCTACATTTCAAGAAAGTAGTATTTGCCTTAAAAGAAAATTTCACCAATAATCTTCCCTACCATTCTCCCACTGTTATTGTCTTTGAAAGACACTGTTCTGTTTGCCCATGGTTTTTTTTTTTTTTCTCCCTCCATAATTTAAATGAAAGAGTCCAATTTCTTTTTTTGTCTTTTTTTTTTTTTTAAGATTTTATTTATTTATTTGACCATGAGAAATACAGCGAGAGAGGAAACACAAGCAGGGGAAGTAGGAGAGGGAGAAGCAAGCTTCTGACTGAGCAGGGAGCCCATTATGGGGATCAATCCTAGGATCCTGGGATCATGACTTGAGCCGAAGGCTGAGGCTTAATGGCTGAGCCACCCAGGCACCCTCCAATTTCTTAATTGGCAAAAAAAATCTTCGGAAAAGAAGTTAAAAAATAATAACAACAACAACAACAACAAAACCTCAAAAAAAAAAACAAAAAACCAAAAACCCAGAGGAAGTTCTTCATTAAGAAAAAACAAGCCTAGGGGCATCTGTATGGCCTAGTCGGTTAAGCATCAACCCTGATGAGATCAGGGTCCTTGGGGTTGAATCCCACTTCCGGCTCCCCACTCATTAGGAAATCTGCTTCTCCCTCTCCCTCAGCCCCTCCTGCCTGTTGTGTGCTCTCTTTCTCTCTGTCTAAATAAATAAAATCTTAAAAAAAAAAAAGACGTGTTGCAGCTTCATAAAATGAAACAGGAACTTGTGAGAAACACACATACAAACATTATACATTTACAGGTAAATTCTCAAATATATTTACACCCCAAACATTACTCTCTTTTGAAGAAAAGAAATCAAATTTGTGTAACAGAGGAGCAAAAAATAAATGTTCTGTGCCTTTGCTTGAGAAGTACCTGTTTACTTTCTATTTACATTTGTATGCTTTGCTATACTTATTTGTCTTTCTTTTTTTTTTTCTTTCTTTCTTTCTTTTTTTTTTTTAACATGTATTTACTCCTGTGCACACCTTAGCAAAATCACCAGGGACACTTAAAAAAAGAAAAGAAAAGAAAGCTACTAAAATAATGTGCACTGCATAGTCCTTAACATAAATCAACTTTAAAGAATAATGTACTAAAAAAAATAAATAAAGAGAAAAAAATTCTTCCTAGTCTGGAGCAGGATTTGCTGACACCCAAGGAGACGGGGCGCCTGGGAGGCTCAGTCGGTTAAGTGTCTGCCTTCAGCCCAGGTCCTGTGGGGTCCTGGGATCGAGTTCAGTGTTAAGCTCCCTGCCCAGCAGGGAGCCTTCTTCTCTCTCTGCCTCTGACCCTCCCCAACCCATGCTCACTCGCTTGCTCTCTCAAATAATTAACATATATATCAAAGGGAAAAAGCCATGGATTGTAAACATGGGAGAGCCACAACTGCTTCCACAGTTTGGCAGAACTTTATACAAGCTCTAGGCTGTTTCTTTGCCAGGAGAAGTGATATTTTTGTCCACTGTCACATTTTACTGGACTCTGAAGTTGTAAACAAATGTTTGTTTCTATTTCCCAGACTGTATACCACTAAAAAATAACTAAAGAAAATGAAGAAACACATGTGGACTAATTTAACATATTTTAACATATTTTATTAGTTACCTCGGGCATTAAATATATGCAAACTTAGATTTCCCAAAGGATCTTGGGTACCTTAACTAGCCTTTATTTTGGACCTCAAACTCTTTACTTGCAAAATAGACACTAACTCAAATTTCTCACAGAGCCAGAGCCTGCTATGTACTAAAATGGTCAATACATTTGGTGTTTCACTATAGTTCTGTAGCATCAAGAAATTACCTTTGGAATCAATGCTCTCTAGCAATCACTATTTTGGGAGACGATTTGGAAACTCACAAAACTTTATTTTTTATTTTTACTTGGCAATGAGCAGTTGTAAAGGACAGACTTTTGTATCTTGGGGTTCATAGAGGATGTCCCTGCCGGCGGATGATGGACACATGGGTATATGAGGACGGCATTTACACACAACAGAATATGGGGCTGAATTTCTGCAGAGTGACTAATGGGCTTGTGGCAAACAGTCTGTCTACTTTTTCAGTCATTGCTCTAATGAATGTTCCTTGATGAAGTGGTAGTTCCTATCACTTAAGAAATCTGTCCAGGCCAGATAATCACCTAAGGGACAGGATGCACAGATGGCACACCTCCACAATGAGACCTTTTCCTCTCCTTCCCGTTGTCCTGTTTCTGTAAGGAATTTAATATATGAGCGTAGCTTAAAAAGAAAAACATTGTCAAAACAAGTTGCCACATAATCTTGTTCTTTTCATTTTCTCATGGCCATCTTTGACTTGGATTAGGATCCATCAACACGGAGTGGTCACTGAAGGGCTGGCAGGGGGTAGAGGCGGTTTGTGCTCATAACACGAGCCATCAACGTCTCTGTAGTTTTCTCTGAACTGGATTTGCTTCACTTTTTGCTCTTCCATTCAGTTGGCTCCCATGCTGAATCGCTGTGTTTTAACTACATGCATTTAATATGCTGCTGTTGAAGTTTTCAAGGCTAAATAAGGATGAGGCTTATGTGGTATATTTCTAGACCGCAGGGGGAGAAAAATTCCAAAGGAACCCAAAAACAAACAAAATAAACAACCATCTAAAACTCTTCCCTGCTGATTTCAGAAAATGTCTCATCTACCCTTGTTGATAAAATCAAACAGAATTCAACTGGGATGTGTTTGTTAAAAAATTAAAATAATAGACTTTTGTATTTATAGGTTATCTTACTTTTTAGCTAGATGCACCGTTCCCAGGACTCATTCTCCTTTCGTGATCTATGAAAATATTTTTTATAAGCAAAATTGAACATTATTCAAAAAGTTTAGATTTGATGCCAGGGGATACCTGGGTGGCTCAGTCAGTTAAGGATCTGCCTTCAGCTCAGGTCATGATCTCAGGATCCTGGGATTGAGCCCGGTAAGGGGCTCCCTGCTCAGCAGGGAGTCTGCTTCTCCCTCTCCCTCTGTGTTCTCTCTTTTGCTCTCAAGTAAATAAACTGTTAAGGAAAAAAAGATTTGATGCCAGAAGCTCTAGATACACCTAGAGTTTGAGGACAAGTAAAACCATGTCAAATATAAGTGGATGAGCTATTAGTTACATCTAATATAATAAGATGTCACAATCAAAAGACTTTGATAAGACAAAGTTTTACCAAGCTCTGTAAGTCAAATCATCTAAAAAATAACGAACTTTTGAATACTTTTAATTAAAATATATATTTATGTTTGCAAATGCCTACTTAACATCCGGAAGCAACTCGTCAAAACCGGAAAGAGAGACATGTTGGCTCATTGGCTGTGGGAAAAGCAAGGCATCACCTCTTCTTTCAGGAGCCACACACAGACTCAGACATGATTCTGAACAAGGGGTTTCAGATTAGGCATCCTCTGCCACTCCGTGTTTCTGGCACGTTCTCTCCAGGCCACACAAATGTTTCACTGAAAACTCCTTCCATGTGCCAACCAAACACGTACCAAGAAACAGAAAGGATTTCGTGCCAATAATATTCAAGTACAGTGTGCTTAGCACAGATTCTTGGACCAAATTTCCCAAGAAACTGGCAACAAATCTAATGGGTGTTTGTGGCTCATATTTTAAAAATTTGTCAGAATAATATTAGTCCCTTTCTACAAAATGGTTCTTTCCTGTATTAAACAACATCCACAAAGAGACAAACATGGGGAGAGAAAGGTTTCTTTGAGTAGAACAGCATTTCTGCAAACAAAGAAGGGCTATAGAAAAACCTTAATTCTGAAACTAGTGTGAAACTAACTTATGCGACACTGGTCATAGTTTCGACAGGACACTTAGTTTCAAAACTTCCTCACCAGAGATATTAATAACAAAAAGAGCAAAATACTTTTTCAGTGGAGAAGATCTGGTGGACACCACCTTGGCCAAGTGATCAAAATTAGTATCACTGTTACTAGGATAAAGGGACAGCAGGTGCCTCCTGATACAATCCACTAAGGAGGACAAAATATCGCTGAGGTGGTATTCTGAAAAAAAAAATTTATATGGAAACACAAAGACCTATTTAAATTCTGAAGGATAAACAGCTGCAGAATCATCCTGTGGGCCTGGTGGTTATTCTTCAGCTTATTTGTAATTGTTTTCCATGAATCCTTCCTCAATCACCTTTAAAACTTGTTGCCGCAACAAAGAAAATTAAATCTTAGTATATGTATGAAGTGAAGAGAAAATATAATTTTAAGACCCATCAAAAATGTTTCACTGCAACAGTGAAACAGAAAACCATCACTTCGAGGCAAAAAGAGTGACAGATTCAACAAAATTGCAGCATTCTTTTTACACCAGAGACCGTATTTCCTAGAGATAGAATTTTACATGTTTTTAAGTCCATATATTCCTTCAGTCTTCCTATGTGTTCAAAAATGCCCAACTCCTGTTGTATACAAAAGTTCTATTGGCTACTAGATACTGGGATGGAGGTGCATTGAATGCTTGAAGAGTTAACACACTGGAAGAGTTGAAGTGAAGAAATTAAAGAGATTACAACCTCTTGCATTAAATTAAAGAGAAGTACCCCCCAAAATGTTTTCTGGTCATGAATGCACTACACGAACGCTGGTTTCATTTATGTCTCCTCTCAGTCTGTGTGATTTCCGACCAGTGGTCCCACGAGTCTCTGTTCAGCATGGAAGCAAGAGAGAACTCTTTATCCACGTTCATGTTAGAAGATTTTCTAGCTCTGCCCACGTTCATTGAGAATGACAGAAAAGAATACTGAAGTAAACCTGAGCACATATGTCCTAACCTTGAGTCCGATGACTGTCAGGCTAATGGCAAGCTAAAGCTTAGCTCCTAATATCCGCATCTGTGCCTCCCCACATGTTAGCTTGTTTTTAATTCTCACATTGATTAGGTATGATCACAGTGTGATTTCCCCCTCCTGCAGACAACTCATTTGTATTGCAAATTGTTAATAACATCCTAAAAATCCTACAATATCATCATCACTGGGGGCCCCCACAGCCTTCATATCCACTTCCACGTTATTGAACTAACGAGCACGGATGCAGGGACAGCTGCAGCTCCTGCTGAAGCTTATGTAATCAGAAATGTCTCTCCCAGTGGGAACCTCAAACTATTAAAGGATCATAACAGACTAGGTGACTCTGATGAGTAGAGGTGAAAGCCTCTGTTTCATTTGTCCTTTTTGTGGGTACACAACGACATTAGGCATGCTAGAATTTGTTTTCACAGCTTCATATGAGTGTTCCATATTTATATTTGTGTTTGTGCTCAATATTTTGCTCTCCAAATATCACTCTGAGTAGATCTCTTGAACAGAACGTACAACAGGTATACCTCTGGGCCTTGGAATCAAATAGACTGGGTTGGAATTTTGGCTTCTTTCGTTGCTACAGAGGAGCATTGAACAAGTTTCTTGTCTCCTTCTGCCTGTTCCCTCATTTCAAAAATAAAAATAGCACTAATCCTTTTGTGTATTTAATGAAAACGTGGATTAAAGTGCTGTGTACAATAATACCAGCTATTGCTAGAGCTCATCATGAAAGTGCTTTCTGTGGCAAGAATATGCTATTTCTTAGCTTTTATTTTAAGTGAAATAAACTTATTATACATTCAAGTGGATTAAACCTATACTACTATTTTCCAAATTACATCTTACATGTTGGAATCTTGAGGGGGCCAAATGAATGTAATTCTGTGGGTCCTTTGAGTGATCCAATCAGATAATCTCCTTTGAAATATGGTCATATATTTACTCAAATATCTTACATTGATGGTCATTTTGTTCTATCATTTTCTTTCAGGGCTTTATTTTTGGACTCAAGAGTGTGGTAATTGAAGATTTCTGCTTCTGGCCATGATGGATTAGTGTGCAGCTGACCAAACCCAAAGCCAAGAACACAAGAGAAGGTAAATTCAATGAGAATACATTCTCGAAGGTACCAGAGAGTTATCAAGGCAGTTAGAACTGGGGGAGCCAGGAACCTGGAGAGAAGGATAACACATTGGAGGTAAGCCAAACGGTCTCTGTGGCATTTTTTTAGTCAAGGCATTTGCAGATTGTGCAACAGCATGGGGCCGGATGTAGAGAGCTGAGCAGAACGTAACAGCTGAGCAGCATTGGTGACAGACTTGCAGGTGTGAGAGCCAAACACTGGGAATCCGATCTTTCATGGCATCCAGGACTGGAAGGGCTGACTTCTGCAGTGAAGGGAAGAGAAGCAAAGGAAATCTGTGCTCTCATTTTCATCTTAAAGTTGTTTGTCGGTGAAAAGGGATCATAGAGCAAAAGGCAAAGCAGAGGTTAGCTCCTAAATATTTCTAACAAGATACTCAGAAATGTTTGTAGATTCACAGAACAATAAATTGAAAAAACTGGAATCTAGGTCCCCTAAGAAGGGACGGGTGCTGATAAACAACCTGTAGGAAAAGCAGCCAGGAGATAGACCAGGCCTTATAAAAACCTAAACCCACCCTTGAATCTGTCCAAGTCCTGCTTGGGTAAGAGGATGCCATAATCAGCTACATGCAAAAATTTAAAACCTAGTTCCCTAGAGGAATATAACATCAGCCCATAAATTTTTTCATGCAAAAATGGATGGCATTTAATTAAAAAAAAATGAAGAGGTCAACAATAGATCCAAGAAGATAACAACATTAGAAACAGAACCAATGATCATCCCTATTTCAAAGTACATAGAAAGGAAGTTTAAAATTGTAATTTTTACCAAGAGGAGAGATGGTAAGTGAGAGGATCCCCATAGAGAGCTGGAGTCCATATAAAATCCCTGCATGGTTTCAGAGTAGGCCAAGTTTTCTTAAAGTGAATGTCAAAAGCAGTCATTGTAGTGTTTCTCAGTTCATCCATGTTGGTGCACATGGCAGGATTCTGCTTTTATTAAGGTTCCGTGATATTCCCGTGTGTGTGTGTGTGTGTGTGTGTGTGTGTGTATCATGATTTCTGCATCTATTCATCTCTTAACAGACATTTAGATTGTTTCCAAATCTTGGCTACTGTAAATCCCAAACACATAGAAGTGGAGGGTTCAGTGGTGGTTACCAAGGGTGGAGAGGTGGGGAAATTGTAGAGAGGGGGGCAGATTTTGGTTCAAGGGTACAAGCCCACAGTTATACAGAATGTAGAGATCTAATGCACAGCGTGATGACCATAGTTAAGTGTATACTTAACTATACACTTAATACTGGAAATTTTCTAAAAGAGTATATTTCAGGTGCTCTCATCACACAAAATCATGGTCACTGTGTGAGAAATGTTAATTACCTTGAATGTAATCTTTTCACAATGTATGTGTATGTCAAAGCATTATGTTATATACCTTTAACATACATAGTTTTTTAAAAAAGGTAGCCATATAGGAAAAGCTGGACAGAATTTCTTAAGCATTAAGAATTTGGGGTCACCCAGGGTGCCTGGGTGGCTCAGTGGGTTAAAGCCTCTGCCTTCAGCTCAGGTCACGATCCCAGAGCCCTGGGATAGAGCCCCGCATCAGGCTCTCTGCTCAGCAGGGAGCCTGCTTCCTCTGTTCTCTCTCTGCCTGCCTTTCTGCCTACTGGTGATCTCTGTCTGTCAAATAAATAAATAAATAAATCTTAAAAAAAAAAAAAAGAATTTGGAGTCACCCAAAGACACAGAGAAGAGACTAGAAAAGCAGGCCAGGAAGTGGGGAAAGCTATTTGCATTATATAAGAAAGAACTAGTAGAGAATAGATCAACAACTTTACCAAATTGCACTTCACAAATGAAAACAACCAATAAGGCATTAGCATATAAGATACTCTACATCATCATTCAAAAATGCAAATTCTGTGATGGCCAGAGTGATAAAATTGAAAGGCTGGTGATGGAGAGGGTGTGAAAGAACATGACTCCTATTCTGTTGGTAGAAGGTAGAATGGTTACCAGCCCTGGGGGCTGGTCTTTGGTCCAGAATACTAAATACAAATGTGTGGATTTTCCATGACCCAGTAACTCGACTACCAGGATGGTCAACAGAAATGCATAGAATATGTCCATTAAAGATGTACGGTCATATCCATGGCAGTGTTGTTTACTATAATTCAGACCCAAATACTCACCAGCTATAGAATGGATAAATAATTTATGGTATATCCATGCAACAAAATAATACATAAAAATAGAAATTACACTATAAGGAAGAACCATGGACAAATTTCATAGATACAATGTTGAACAACAGAAGTTAGACACAAATATGAGTGTGCTGTTTTAGTACGTTTAGATGGACTTCATAAAGAGTCAAGACTCATCCATTGGACTGCAAGTCTAAATAATGGTTGTTTTCTGGCTGGATTTTCCTACAGTTAATGTTCTGTTTCTTCATATCTAACAATGTGAAGTCATTACCTGAGAATCCCTCAAAATTCCCTTAATAAAGTTATTACTAACTTACCAGTCAAATCAAGCCACAAGCTTGGGGAACCTGTCTTTTTATATAAATAACATTTGCTATTTATCCTATTTCTCCATCCATAATTCATCACTTGCTCAGCTTCTCCAAAGTGAAAACTGCTTATAATCTTAAGTTTCTGAACAGAGCACATTGGACATTGCTACTGCATGTATAATGGGATAATTTTTATTATGATATAAAATAATTGGCACACGACTGGGCTTCTAGATGCAATACAAGATTGATAATGCCATTAGTCCTTCTGATGCCTTGAATTATGCCATCCTACTCTCATGCTTTTCCCGCCTTCCCTTATGCATCTGCCTGCAAAAGTCTGGAAGAGATATGTCCAGATGGAGGAGTGTGTGTGTGCAGGGATACCATATCCTTCCCACTAACGCAGTTTTAACAACATATTAATACTAACATGTTGATTTTTGCCCCCATTGATTGGCAAATTCAACCGCAACCAGAATTTAACATTTATATTACACTAGCATAGTTTTGCTTTTGTTTTGCCTTTGTATTTCTCTGTTAGGGTTAGCATGCCCTTGGTGCTATGCAACAACACTATTTCTGCCCAAAGGGAAATTAATATACTTCATGAAAATATTACTGTTGCTATATTTGTTCATTTTTAATATCTTTTGGCATTCTCATAATTTGTTTGCAGCTTTGCTGATTCTTACTGTAAATTTTTTACTGTCTTCACTATCCACGTTTTCTCTACCATTGGGAAGAAAAATTATTTTAACCTAAAAAAAATAGTGCTTTAATCGTCAGCAAACAATTGTGAAAGTTTGTCACAGCAAAACTTGTGAACATGGAAGCGATTATCCCCTCATTGACCTGTGAATCAATATCCAAGGGGCATTTTAGCCAGAACACTCAGATGAGATTGCCTCTGTAGGCTGGTATTCTGTCTGGGGAGAGGGAGTGAGCTTTAGGGAAACTGGCCTGACCAGCCACTGAGCTTTTCTCTTAATAAAGTGTGTGTATGTAAATGCTCTATCTAGCCCATCTTTTCTAGCTTTTGTAATCTCAGTTTATGATAGTAGTAGCATAGTTAGTGATGGACCAGCTTTTGCCCTGAAAACTACTGGAATAAACTGGACAAAACCCAGCAAAACTGTTCAAAGACACCTGAGAGCTACATTTAAGGCACTAGGTATTTGGAGGGCTAGGATCCTAGGAAAAGAAAAAAGCCAAAGAAATGGGCATCTGGTAGTTGGCTTCCACTCAAGGAGGTGAGAATGCTAAAAGCAGTTGCTAGGAGACTGCGAAGAATAAAATTTCAATAGTCCCATGGGATTTGGAGAAGGAAGAAGATGGAGTTTATATTCACCCCATGAAGAGGGACCCTTTTAAATCAATAGGGGCTTTTTTGGGTCCCTGAAAATGCCACACAAGATTATAGTGATCCAGAAACCAGCAGTCACTAGTACCGAAACGTCTAATTTAAAACCTACTCAATTCCCAGATTAGATTTAGGTGATATTCTCCGATCCAGCTGTATGCCTGAAGCAGAAGCAAATTCTTATTCTAGATTTTTATATAAATACACAAAGGTCAATAAAATATGATTTGGCATAAAAGAAAAAAAGACTAAGAGCCAAAGAAAAATCATATAATAAAAATAGATGCAAAAGAAAAGCAATGAAAATACCAGCCCTGTGCCTTGAAATCATGGTAATGAAACTATTCCTAAAGCATTAAAAGACAGGATAGAATTGGCAGAGAACTGGAAACTAGAAACTCTGGGAATACACAGTGAAAGTTCTAGCAACAAAACCATGCACAACTGAACAGCTGCCAAGTGGATGGTGCAGTCACAGTTTAGATGTAGTTTGAGAAGCTTTGGTTGGTAGGTGAGAACAAAATATCAAGGATGAAATGGAGAATGGAAAAAGCAAGACAAATACTAAAAAGAATTTAAAAGAGATGCTTCCCTGGGTAAAATCCAGATATTAGGTGAACCGTAGTTATAGAAAAGAGGGAGGAAAATGGGGCAGAAGCAGACAATTTCCCAAAATTCATGGAAGTCATTAATTTACCAACTTGAGAAGTATTGCAAACTTCAGACAGGATGCTTCCTAGAAGGCCACACCTAAATACTGCTGAAAGCCAAAGACCTATGGAAAAATCTTAAACATCAGCCAGAAGACAAACTTTGTATTACCTTCCTAATAGGAAGAATAAGAATGACAGTTGACCTCTCCACATGAAAGAGTGGAAGCCAAAATACAATTACTTTTCATTATTTCTAAACAGTGCTAGAAGAAAGTAACAGACAATGTGGAGTTCTATACCCAGTAAAAATAATCCTTTGGAAAATGGAGGCAAAATATTCTTCAACAAATGAAATATGAGAGCAGCTGTCACCATAGACCTTCATTAAAAATAACACCGATGTGTGTTCTCATACAGAAAGAAAATAATATTAAAGGCAGGTCAGAGGATAAAACTGAGCAGATAATTGTGTGAGTAAAAGTGTGCCATTTTGAAAAAAAAAAAAGTATGCCGTTTTACAGTTTCAGTTTTACAAAAGGATAAAATTGTTGGAGATGGATGTCATGATGGCTTTATCATATAAAAATATTTAATACCAAAGTACTGTACACTTAAAAATGGTAAATTTTTTGTGGATTTTGCCACAATAAAATTAAAAAAGAAATACACATAAACACAAACAGAGATACAAGGAATAGCATGAACGCTCAGCACCCTCCAGCAGCTTAAGAAATAGTATTTCTGGTAAGGGATGAATCCATGATGAGTTTGCTAAACTCATGGTTTAGTGGCTTGTAATCTGCCATTAACGCACAAGGAACACCAACTGGGCCATGAAAGCAATTCAACTTGTATAGCATTCTTTCCTCCTTCATAGTCCTTACCTTAAAAAGTCATTATCTATTGTATAGATAATGCCTTGTGGAATTTGAAGTTGATATAAAATATCCAACACCTATGGTGTTGAAAATGGCTTGTAGTCTGCCATTAACGCACAAGGAATGCCAACCGGGCCATGAAAGCAATTCAACTTGTATAGCAGTCTTTCCTCCTTCATAGTCCTTACCTTAAAAAGTCATTATCTATTGTATAGATGATGCCTTGTGGAATTTGAAGTTGATATAAAATATCCAACACCAATAGTCCACATGTCAGAGAAAGGTCCACACAACTGACCAGGATGTGACAAAAAGTACTAATTTAAATTAGACCTTAATTAATCAAGAATGCATGCTGCCTATCTCTAGAGTAACTTTTTTCTTTTCAAAAACTTTAACAGACTGTGCAGTATTGGTTTCTGGAGTAGAATTCAGTGACTCGTCACTTCCATACAATACCCAGGGCTCGTTACAGCAAGTACCCTCCTTAATACCCATCACCCATCTAACCCGTCCTCAACCTCCCTCCATCAACCCTGTTTGTTCTATAGAGTAACTTTTAAAGAAAATAGAATATACTAACAGGCTAATCAAGAGAGAAATGGAGGGGCGCCTGGTGGCTCAGTGGGTTAAGCCTCTGCCTTCGGTTCAGGTCATGATCTCAGCGTCCTGGGATCAAGTCCCGCATCAGGCTCTCTGCTCAGCGGGAAGCCTGCTTCCCCCTCTCTCTGCCAGCCTCTCTGCCCACTTGTGATCTCTTTCTCTCTCTGTCAAATATATAAATATTTTAAAAAAGAGAAATGTAATGATAAGATTAATAGTAAATCACACCTTTTTTTAATCATTGCTTTCCTCAGAAGAAAAGTCTGAAGGAACAGACTTGGGAGCTGGTAGTTTTTTGGGGCATGTGGTCTCAGGGAGCAGTAGTTCATAGTAGTAGGTGAAACACGGTAGGAAGGAAAGCAGATGCAGAGATATGTTACTGATTTAGCCATCATGATGAGGTATAAGGCTTACATGCTTCCAGGATATGCATGAAGAACCTTAATGAAATGAAGGTCCTAACTGTGTACCTGGGTGATGAAAGGGACTGACATAGATCCATTCTCTGCTCCATTGTGACTCCATACGCATCGGCTCCCCCGGCACCCTTGGGCTCTTAAGGGTGTCTTCACTGGCAGCATAGGGACATTCCTTCTTAGATGATAAAATGTAAGTTGTGCAGGCAGACTCAAGACAAGGCACTATCTGATATCACATACAGAAAGCCCATCAAAGTCTTCACGGAACTGAGTCTTGAAGCATTGATTGGAGAAAGAAGTAGAGCCAATGAGATTTTGAACAGGTATGCAGGAGGCTTTGTTGGTAGGGTTTGGGGGGGTGTTCCTGAAAAGTCCCCCAGGTTTCTTTGGGTCCAAGGAAGCCTGTGAGCTATTCAGTTTTCTTTCCATGAAGCTCTTTTCTGCTTAAATGATCCAGTGTGTGTTTCTCATATGCAAATAAGAATCCCGACTGATGAAGAGGAGAACACTGAACGTACGGGTACCATCTTGACTTCAGAGACCCAAATATTTAAAGAAATCTCAACAAGAAATAATTATAGATTCTCCAGCAGACATATTACAACAGGTGGTAGCTTTATATATAACATTTGGATCTCACATTAAATGTCTGGAGAATCATAAATACTTGGAGAACTGAAAAAGTTACTTAGTGGAACCAATGTTGATCAGAGAGCCATTTGAGCTCAGATATTAAGAATGTTCTAGGTATGGAAAGGAAGATCTAGTCAAATGTTGATATAAGAAAGGTACCTCAAGCTATAAAAACAGTTTCAAGGAGGAGCCCATCCAGAATTTATTCATGCTTAAACATTATATCTAAGTATGAGAAAAATATGTTTAAAGTCCTTTGTGTAAGAAAATTAACATGAAAAATGAAGGCTTGGCTCCGGGTGGGGATAATACATTGAAAAAAGTGAGAGAATGCCATCCTATAACTTTAATTTTTGTTCTCCCTTTGTATTAATTGTCACTAACTTTTGAAATGGAAAGAGAAAAATATTTAAGTGCAAGTAGAACCTTCAGAGATGGGAGAAGAGCCTTTTGTTACTTAGTGGAAATTTAGATTTTCAGGTCTGTTCAAAAGCAATCTTTGATGTTATACTAAAAGTACCAGGAAGGCCATGTTGGTGGTACTGTAGTGGGGAAAGGACAGTTTTCTGGAAGATGGGGGGAGAGACTGGGTAGAATCTCCCACAAAAGACTGTTCATTGAGAGCTCCACGAATACGACGGAAAATTATGTAATTTACAGAGCAGCTGGAAGGGCGGGCAACCTTTAGGTTACAGCCTACAAAACTAGAGATAGGGAAATGTTTGCAAATTTTGTCACACGCAGGAAGTGCCCACCATTCAGTTGTTTATGTAAGAGAAATCTTTCTCTTCACTTGACTTCTAGAATTCCAGTATCACGCTGCCTGAGGAACTAGACCAAGGAGTGGGGAAGTGCCTTTTTCATACAGTCTCATCTTCTCTCGTGTCTCTTTGACCCGAAGGTTGTCCTTCAGTTACCAATGCTATAGTGCTCTAATAATCTTTCAGTATTCTTGAAGCATTGAGATTGGCAGGAAATACAATGTGTATGTCTGATCTGAGACAAGGTTTGAAGAATGGAAATGCTTGTTTGCCTATGCACAGCCTTTAAACCCACCGCTTCCTGATTGCAAATCTGGGAGAATAAATGTACCCCTTTAAAATATTTAAAATGTCCATCATTAATGATGCCCTCCAGTCTTTGGACGATTTTAAAGCACCGTCTTCATCACCCCTCATATTTGACGTGCACCGTCATACATACTAGCCTTTCTGAGTTTGAGACATGGGAGTAAGCAGTCCACGTAGGAAGGTGCCTTCCAGAAACAGAGTCTAGCGTTTTAATCTGGGCCCCCTGTGAATTTCTCAGTCATGTTCTTCTGTTACCCTGTGTCCTATACCTGGTGCTGGTTTTTCCCTATAGTATTCAGATCATGGCTTCTAATTCTTGTGGCATATTAATTTAACCTAACTGCCTGTAAATCCCACTAAAGGAATTTCTCAGTGGACGGTTGGCCTAATTATCCAGAGAATGGAATATATGACGATGGGCCAGTCCTGCTATTCTGACCATGGGAAGGACAGTTTCATTCCACTGTCACATTGTCACTTTTTACCGCTTAGAGTTGAACTGTGCAGGCAACTGAAAATAGTTTTGGCCCCTGTGTGGCAGATTTTAGAAATAGTTGAGCCTACTTTATTCCAGAAATAATTTAAAGGAGAAATGCATAAATTAACAAACTGGAAAGAATTAAATTGGCTTTATCTTCTACCAGAATTCTTACATACATATTATTATTTAATCTCATACTAGCCATTAATTTTGAAAGGTAATTACTTCCACTTTTATTGTAAAAAAAAAAAAAATTAATGTCTGTATAAATGAGGGGAGTTTTCCCGGTAAAATAAAGTGCTTTCTTTAGGTAGAGAAGACAATTAAGTGTCCCGGGTACCTGAACAGAGGAAGCAGCCTGGCCCATGCCAGAAACCAGGGTGTGCTTACCAGCTGCATGGCCTGAGGAAGACAAGGTGAATTCTGGGTGCCTGTTCCCCACATTTTCTAAATGTGCAATTTACGTATACATGTAAAATGCTTAGAATCAGCAATTATACTTCTTTTTTTTTTTTTAAGATTTTATTTATTTATTTGACAGAGAGATCACAAGTAGGCAGAGAGGCAGGCAGAGAGAGAGGAGGAAGCAGGCTCCCTGCCGAGCGGAGAGCCCGATGCGGGGCTCGATCCCAGGACCCTGGGATCATGACCTGAGCCGAAGGCAGAGGCTTAACCCACTGAGCCACCCAGGTGCCCCAGCAACTATGCTTCTTGGTATCTGACCAAAATAATTGAAAGCAAGTATTTGAAAAGATATCTGTAAACCCATGTTCACAGCATGATTTGCAGTAGCCCAGAGATAGAAACAAAACCAGGGTCCACCTACAGATGGACGGATCGACAAAATGTGGTCGGTACAACAAAGGCATATTCTTCAGTCTTAAAGAGGAAGTCCTGACACCTGCTACAACATGAATACACCTCAACCACGTTATGCTAAGTGAAACAAGCTAGTCCCCAGAGGACAGATATTGTATGATGTCAAATACAAATATTGTATGAGGTACCTAAAATAGTTGAGTTCACAGAGACCGTGGAACGGCGGTTGCCACAGTCTAGGTGAAAGGAGGTGTTAGTGGGAACGGTTTCAGTTAGGGATGAAGGAGTTTGGGAGCTGGAACCATCACCAGGTAGTCGCACGACCTTGTGAACATCCTGAATGTCATATGCTTGAAAATGGTTAAAAGGGCAAATCTTACATAATATGTATTTTACCACAATTAAAAAAAAATACCTTGATGCTTAGAGTAGAGGTTCTCCTTATGGTGTCTGGACCCTCAATATCTCCTTCCCCTGGGACTTATTAAGAAAACAAAATGGGGGTCCCGCCCCAGATCTGCTGCCTCCAAGCCATAGGGATAGAGCCTAGCTGGGTGACTCTGATGCTCATGCCCACCGAAGTTTGAATTTCACAACTAAGTAGTCAACAAATATTAGCTGTGTCGACATTACTTCTATTGCTTTTCTATCTTTAGGCTCTCCCGATTCTGTTTGCAGAAAACATTTGTGCTTTTATTGAATTCCCTATTTGTCTTCTTTATGATACCTATTCTAACATCTCGTCCCTAACGTGTATGACAGAAGAAGGGGGTACAGAGGGATGAAACAGTAAAGAAAGACGCTTGCTAGTGGGGGTGCGTCCCCAGAGCTTATCTTTCATGCATTCGAGTAACAGACCAGAGGTCGTTTCCATAGTAACATACATTCTGCAATTTATAAATTGCCGAATGTAGAGAAAAATTATTGAAAATGCCTGTGGAAACTAAAGTTTTTCAGGAGAATGTTTGTAATACCTTAAATTGGCATGTTCCTTCTCATGATAAACACAGGGGTTATGGGTTATTTAAATGGGTTGTAAGCATCTGGGGGGCCATTGTAATCCTCATTAAACCTCCACTAACCATAAAGACCTCTTTATTCTTAAAATGAACACGCTGTGAAGGAAGTCATTGCAAAACACCCAGACTGTGACAGACATTAACCTCCTACATCAATAGCTTCTACTTTTACTGAACTCCAATAAAACCTAGGAATTCTCCACTGGAAGTATTTTCCTTCTGCAGCGAACTTCACTTTTTTGGTGAAGCTGTACATCAAACGACTTCCCCTCTTGTGAACAAAACCTAAATCAGACTCCTTTCACTCCTGTTCATCAGACCTTCAAATGGGTAAACTCTTCACTCAGTTCTTGATAACTAGTGGTTGTTTCCTCAGAAAAATCAAGCCCTTGGCGCCCATGGCTCCCCCTGGTCAGAATTCCTCTTCTGTGGGAGCTAACAACGCGCGCTCTCTGTGTTTGGGAAACTGCTCTCTAACGGGTGTTTGTGAAGGGAGTGCTGGTCTCAGTGGATCCGAAGGCTAGCCCTCATGCATTTTCAGGCCACCTCCAGAGGTGTGCCCCAAAGCGTGTGTCTTAAGGCTCTGGGCGGGCACCAGGAGGCCACAGAGGCTTAGGTGTACCCCTAACATTATTAGGTGGCCTTTGCAAGTCCTCTAGTCACCTGGGACTCAGTTTATGTATAAATCTAGATAAGAATCTCTCTAAGGTTCCTTCTAATTCGGAAGGTCCAATGACACTCTCTCCAACCCCCCCAAGGGGAAATGATAGAAAACAAAATGGATGTTCTTAACAAATGACTAGTGAGTCCAAAAGCAAAAAATTGGAAATGGTTCCTGAGTCACGGTCAGCTCTTACTGAGAAGTGGTCATCCTCGAGGAATCGAAAGAGGACCCAACTCAGAGTTCCTGCTTGAAGGTAGTTTGGCTTTGGGAAAGACACTGGGCGTTAGCCTCTACGGACGAAACTACCTTTAGAAATGACACATTGTGGTGAACACTCCTAGGATTCCCGAAAACTGAGAGGACCTTCTAGAGATGGGAGATGGGGTGGCCCCATTCGTAATGGCTAACCATTTACATTTTGTGAAGTGGTAAGATCGTGTCCTGTTCAAACTGAAAGGTTCAACAAAAGTCATCCCTTTTCATGTTCTGTAACTTGCTCTGGAGCCCGGTTCCTAAGAGCAGCCATCCCATGGCAGGGAGATGGGGAAGCCTGGAAATGACGTAGCACGAACAAAGTCAAGGCAACAGGTTTTTTTTGGTGGTGGTGGTTTTTTTTTCCAGTTCCAAACCATCTCTTCCTGTTTAATCCTGATTCTTGAGGGGAAAGTGCCCGCAAAATTTAAATCCCTTTCATGGCTGTTTGTCTGTGGCCCCTCTTGCCTTTATTCCCCCTTATCCCCAGGAGGGCTGCTGGATGAGGAAGGCTGTGTGCAAATCCCAATATGTCTGGGCAATCCTTTCTCGTCCCTCTGCACTCAGAAGTGAGCGGTCTGGGGAGGCTTCGGGAGACCCTACTGCGGGATCTGGCTTCCAGCGGCTTCTCTATCCTGTACTTGATGGAGGGGCTATTGATGATGTCTGGTACCACTGCTGATTGTAGCCTTCTGCCTGCAGTTAAAAGGACCCCCATGTCTGGTCTTGTCCCACTCTGAGGCCTCCACAGGTCACCAGCTGAAGGTGCACCTGACGTCCTCGCAATCTAAACACTTGGGAACCCTGGGCTGTTGTCGCACTGGGCAGTGCCGTATGTGGGAGCTCAGACTCAGGGCACTATTTCAAGGCGCTGATCTCGGAGACCGCCTTCCAGCCTGCCTGTGTATGGCTCTCGTGCCATGTGGGGGGTGACGGGGAGGTGGTGCCCTGTCACAGGCTTCAGGTCCGATCTCTGCTGTTCACAGCCCCTTTGACCAACTCCCGGGGTCATGAGTATGCTGGTCCTCTCTCCAGGGCGAGGCCAGGACACCCCCCACCCCCCGCCACGACTCAGAACGAAACCCACACTCTCAACCAACTTACAGACTCTCACCATTTTACAAATGGACTGTTTGTAAAATGTAGAAGGTTTTGAGTTGACTCTACCCTCTCCAGGCCTCTCCAGCTGTCAAAAGTTATTCTGTCCCTCTCAGTTCAGAAAAATCTTAGCTAAAAGCCAAAAGCAGGATACTGAGGCTGCTCTTTCCCTCCACCTTTTAACAATCCAGCAGGTGCCCCTGGGCGCAGAAGGAAAATCGATGACATCATCAGGGAGGTTACTCTGGGTCACAGCTTGTTTTCTAACCGCCGTCTGTGCGGACTCTTCATTCCCTCAGCCCCAGTGGGAGACAGGTACCACTAGTGCCCCCATTTGGCAGAGAAACGGAGGCTTAAATGACATAGATAATTTGGCTGATGACACACATATAGTAAGTGATAGGGCTAGTAGCCTGGGAAAGCGCCCTCCAGAGAGCCAAAATGATTTCACTTTTACTTTATCTCCTGATTTGTGTAATTATTATTTTTATATATATTGATTTCCTGTTCTAGTTACATATATGTATACATACATGCAATTTACTAAAGGATTTCATGCTTAATTAGCTAATTATTCTCCTCCATTTGTTTTCATATTTTTAAAGCCACTTCCATCAATCCCTGGGATAATAAGCCAGAAAGGGGCGCTGCTCCAGGTGAGGTGGGGATAGAAGGCAGGCGGGGGTGGGGGGGTGGAGGGGTGGGCGGGGCAGGGGGGAGTCACTTTAGTTTTTGACTTGATGGGGATCCAGGGGTGACCCCCTGAGCAGTGGGCTGCAGTCACCCGCCACTTGATTTCCCACTTCTTCTACTTAAAAAGCTTCTCACTGTCACTGCCCACCCCCTGCCCCCCAACCAGCCTAGTCCTCCAAGTAGAAGCTGGTGCTCACTCTGGGTTTCAAAGGCACGTGTTGGGTCATTGCGATGCGACGTGTTAGTGTATGTCCTCGTGTCCACCGTCGTCAGACTCCTCCTTTCCACCTTGCTTACTTGCCTGAACAGGCTGGCCCCTGACAGCGCCTCTAGGTCCATTCTTGACCCGAAGTCGCTTCCGGATAAGCCCAAACTTAGAAGCCCACCACAGACCACCTGACTGTGTCTTTTTTCTTTTTTTTTTCCACTGTGTTCCGGTGCTTGGTAGATGACCAGGGATGCGCTAAGCATTGGATGCGTGTTTTCTTAAGTTACTAATTAACTAATGGCGCTGGCTGGTGCTCTTATCAATTGATTTAAATGTCAATGAATTAATTATCCTGAAGAAGCAGATGTGGTTTTACATGTTTAATTTACAAGAAGGAAGTCTTTTGATTATCATGGGTTTTGTTTTTAAAAATCTTTAAAAAAGGGAGGGGGCAGATTTAGTGATTTGATGAACCTTGGAGTTAATTGCTTGCTCTGAATTTCAGTTACCATCTCCCTTGTCCAGTCTGTTAAAGACACTTTTGGCAGCTGGACACTTGGTTTTACATTTTAAATAGGAGGTCAGCTCACCTTCCATTGTAAACCAGGAGCCGTAATCATCCAGTTGGGGAGAGGAAATGTGTCAAACTTTGTATCCCAAGTATACAAACAAGTTTGAAGCACATTTGTAACTTAGAAAATACTCTAATTTTCCATATTCCAGTGTAATTCCCTAGAAACAAAGCCATCACCTGTCATTGTTTTTCTATCATTATAATTGCAGTAATATTATAACAAGCTTTTTAGGCCCTCTGGGATATTTGGAAGTACTCACTAAACTCACATCACAAAGTACAGCTCCCTTAAAACTAAAAATGCAAATAGGTCGTCATTCCTACCATGCCCAGATATTACGAATGATGGAAGTTTGTGAGTGAAATACCATTTTTTAAAAAGATGCATGTGTGCTGCCTTACTTTAAATACTATGTATGTCAACCCAATGTCTAAATGACTTCAATTGATCGAAATGTTAAAGGCAAGAAATTATCAGTTTGAAGTCATGTCCAATTTCTCTATATCCTAATCCCGCCTTTTCATCGGCATCAGATTCGGGCAGATATTCTCAAAGAAAATGAAAGGTATTAAAATACGTGTGACATCTGGACCTCACCATTGATTTGCTCTCAGCGTTACCCCAGGAGGAACGTCACTCTGCAAGAAAACAGCATCTAATGGGAGGGTCCCCTTGACACAATTATCAAAGAGTGCCTTGCTTTCTATTTTTTACATGTCATTTTTCCCAACGATATTCAATTTTTGAGTAACAGGTCCTGGACACTTCAATAATGCAGTTTCCCTCAAACCTACTTGGCCATTAGGCAAGCAAGAGGTTGCCACCAAGACTCACCATTACCTCGGTGAGACCCTAATGTCTGTGCTGGTGAATCTGCCATCGTGCTTTTATGTATAAGCTGCTAATTCACTCTTTAATTATGTCACAGGTAAATTGTGCATTAAATGTTTTAAACGCTATAGAGATTCACCATTTTGCCCTACACAGACTGTACTCAACCTCACAAATGTATTTTAAAGGAAGAGAAATAGCTGTATGCTTTATGTACCACTAATTCCTTATCATCTTAATTTCCGTTCAGTTATTTAATTACTAGCCCTGAGAAAGGCACGATTTTTTTTCCCTATAAGTACCGTGAAATCAGAGGGATGCCATTCTCTCCAAAACTAATTTTCATTAAGTAGAAAATGTAAGATTGACCTGAAAAAACCCTCTTCTCCTGTTTTCAGTTGCAATCTCTTAAAAAAAAAAAAAAAAACCTCCTTTGCAATTCAAAATGTCTTTAGAAAAGGCCACAATTCACTGAAATGTCACATTCACAGATGCTTTATTTCTCTCATTCTGACTTTAAATAAGTAAATTCATAGTGGCTACAGTCCTTTCTCTAAAAATGTCCTGAGCCTTAAATAAATTGTATGCGTGTGTGGATTGGGGGGTGCACTGAAGTCCGATCCTGAAGTTCATGGAACTGTTCTAAATCATGACCTTCCCAAATACCTGTTGAGTCCAGACCTCGAATCCCAGCCCTGCACCGTTCAGAGAGCATGGCTGTGTGGAGGGGGAGTTGCCTATGTTTTCATCATGAGGGGCTTCCCCTAAGGTCAGTGGGTGTTGTTCTGTTACATATTGGTATTGGAGCACGTGATTTCCATTGCCCGCTCAAAAATAATGAGCCAGTGGGATCTTCCCCCTGTGACCCTCATTGAGCTGCCTCTTTCCCACATTTTTTTCTGTGATCTGGTCACCATCTGCTGCCTCCCTTCTAATTCTGGCTCCGTTTGTCGCAGATGGTGTTCCAGCAGCTTGGAGGATTTTCCTCCTCTTTGTCTTAAAATGGTACCTTCAATGTTACTTTCCCAGTGGAGTATTTCATAAACCAAGAAGTTACGTGTGGCCCCATTCCTTCTTCTCGTAGCACCGTATCTGTGGTCGGTGGAATCTTTTTCATTAAACAGTGTTGAGTTAATATTAAATTATGAGAAGACTGACATAAGAAACTGACAGAACGGAAGCCTTGGGTAGGAGGTGAGACCTCCCCATCCTCCCATCACTGCATACATTTCCACCACCACGATCCTCTTAATGTTATATTTAAGTAGTTCAGATCTCTTCTGCTGTGTAGTAAGCCATGGGAGAACAGGGGCTCCCCGTGCATATCTTCATTTTTTTTTAATCTGGAGTACGTTCCAGTCACTGGCACAAAAGCTGATCCATAGTGAATATTTAATGAATAAGTGAAACTTGAACTCAACCCGGCTAGTTCACATCTTGATGTCTTGTTGGATGACCAAGGGATTTCCCAACCTGGGCATGATTGACATGGGACCAGATGATTATTTGGAGAGACAGAGAGAGAGAGAGAGAGAGAGAGAGAGTGTGTGTGTGTGTGTGTGTGTGTGTGTTGGGCGGTGGGGGCATTCCATTTGTTGTAGGATACGCTTCTATCCACAAGATGCTGGTAGCACCTCCCTTGAGTCCTGACAATCAAAAGTGTCTCTAGATGTTACCAGCTGTGGTCTTGGGTATCACAGTTAGTCCCTGGAGAGCCACTAGACTTACATAATAATCTGATACTTGTCTTCCTCTGCCCAAAATCTTTCACATTGCCAATAATAAGATATTTTTAGAATGAAAATTCCAGTTGCGTCTCTACCTTGCCTAAATACTTTTTGCCAGGTTACCATGTCTACAGAATTTATAATTTGCTCTGTAAATAATGGCATTGTTGAACACAGGTCCTGAGCTGTTAGTGGTGTACCGACTGGTGATGAACTGGTACCCTGCCCTTCAGCAAATGCATTGGCCTCCCTGGATCCCAAGTCCCTCGTTCTAAAAGCTAGGCTTTTAGACTTATAATAGTCTTCTCCCTCTAAAATCCTCTGATTCTTTATGTAATTCAGTTAGCTATGCAAATTGGTGGTCTTTTTTTTTTTAAGATTTTATTTATTTATTTATCAGAGAGAGAGAGAGAGAGAGAGAGCGCCCAAGCAGGCAGAGAGGCAGGCAGAGGCAGAGAGAGAAGCAGGCTCCCCACTGAGCAAGGAGCCCGATGCGGGACTCGATCCCACGACCCTGGGATCATGACCTGAGCTGAAGGCAGCGACTTAACTAACTGAGCCACCCAGGTGCCCCCAAATTGGTGGTCTTTATGTGTTTTGCCAAACCTGTTGTTTCAGGGACTTTAAAAACCAGATCTCTCTGGTCCAGGATACTTTCTGGGAACCCAGAGTCTGACTTACATGTACTTCTTTTGAAGGACCACATGCAAAACTACACATTCTGTTAGTCTGAAAATAAAGTTTGTTTTTTTTTTCCCCTGATAGACTGTAAGCAGTGGAATGCTATGTTGTTAAAAGATGGGACTCTGAATCTTAATATCAGATCATGTGACCTTGTGGAAGTGCTTGAACTTCTCTAAACCTGATTCCCCACCCCCCACCCCCATCCATAGGTTAAGAATTATAATGATCCCTCATATGGTTATTGTGATGTTTAGAATTTGACACAAGGCCTGGTGCATAGTAACTGCTCAATAAATTTGACTGTTTTCCCCCCCTAATTCTAAGACACTTTTAAGCAATGGCTGCTGTGTTTTAATCAGCAATTTTTTCTCTCGTTGTCACATCCAAATGTTGACCTTGTAGTCAACGATATCATAGATTGGAAATCCTGTAGTATTATGAGGTCACAGTGCCCACCGATACAGGAGGTCGATATAAATTTGTTGAATTAACTATCATCGGTGTACATGCATGTTTCAGGGATAAGTGGACACATGTTCCTCTTTATGGAAAAACGTAGTTTTATTGACCTACATGGAAACCCACCAAAAGTCATTTCTTGTATATGACTCTGGACGGTCAGATTAAAAATCACATTATAAAGTCATCCTCATTTGCATGGAATGTCCTTTAGTTGTAACATTTAATTAATATTGTAACTCATCAAAGGTGCTGAATAATAATATATGCCACTCTCCCATTTGGCCAATCTCAAAGGAGCATACATTTATTCAAATTTCCCATACCAGCGAGATTAAGGTCCGAAGATGCTGCATCAGAACCTACAGCTATCTTTGTTTATTTTTCCCCAGGCTGCTAATTATGTTCCCAAAATATGATTAGCTGAAGTAATGTGTATGCAAAGCCCATTCCATCACGCAGTGTCTTTCCATCTTTGTCATGTGGTTCCTCGGCTCATAGACCCTAACGACACCCCTTTGTCGGGAAAGATGGTCTGTGCACGCGTGAGAACAATGAATGCGATGTTGACTCAAAAAGTGTCAGTAAATTCAGACACAATATTAATGTTTTTTAAAAGTGAAATACAACTCAGTCAAAGGAATATTCAGCGAGAGACTGGTAATTGTCCTCGTGTTGGGCTCTACAGGGGAGTCACGCAGGGATTGTTAAAATAGAACAGTGGCCTCATGGTACATCAGATGAGAATACCCGATTCTGCAGAGCGGCAGACTCTGGGAGATGTCCAAGTGATTCTAATATTTAGCCAGGCTTGAACACCAAGGAGCTAAATTAGTAGGAAGAGTCCCTTCCAAGATAAGGCTGAGCAGTCCCAAACACCTATAAGATGGCTTAGTTTCTGTCCTTCCAGCTGTGGGTTTCGGTGGTGGGGGAGACCCACTAGACCCTTGTTTACTGGCAAGATTGTCTAATCTATTCAGTTAGCAGGAGTCAACTTTGGTTTTCGGACTTTTGCCAACTCTTATTATAAGCTTCCCAAGAAAATACTCTAGGAAGAGATTTTTGTGATAATCCTTCATGTCTTTGCATTCTCAATAATTTTTTACACAAAGACCAATAAATAATAAGCATCACACATTGTTAGATATTTGAAATATAATAAGCTTTCAGCTCCTAATTATCTGATCGTCTGGTTCCTCATGGGAAGTCTTCCATGTTAGAACAAAACAAAACAAAAAGCAAAACTCACACCTATCATTGGTGTGATTTCAGTTGAGAAAGCAGAGGGGGAGAGCTTGGAGAAGGAACCTGAGAAAGTAAGATTGAAAGTTATGTAACCAGGACCACAGATGGATTAAAGGGGAAGCACATGGCACCCAGGGGGCTGAAGACGGGCAGATGCTGGTTTGTTTACTCTGCTTTGAAACCATCTGGAAGTTTGCTGGGCTTTGGTCACTCACTTTCTTATACTAAATTCTAGATACAAAAGTTGCCATGGGAAATTAATTTCATTTTATGACATGAGGACAAAAGAAAACTTCCGATGCATACCTTGTATATTTTATGAAATGCCAAAAACAGGACTAAGAACAAAAGCTGACCCATCACTTCATTTCTCCTGGTGGCAGGAAAGTCCCAGTCATGGTGTTTGTCTCCTCCTACTTGGTGGAATGCAGTAGGAAAAGGAAAAAAAAGAATCATGACATACATTTGATAACAGCCATACTATAGAGAACAAAGCAGATGTATTCAGTATGATTTGTCTTTAGTAATGGATAATAACAAATACAGATGTTTACTGCCTTTGATCAGAAAGAGGGACCTTTCTCTTCATGGAAACAGGGTCTGTATGGTTCTGTATGGAGTACCTGTTCCTATGTTTAGTTCATCAGCTCAGAACATAGGAAATAAGGGGGAAAGTGTTGATTTGACCTTACCTCCTCCTGGTCTTGTCCCCTGTGGTGCAGCTTCTTTCCTTAAGAGAGAGAGAGAGAGAGTTATTTTCCCATTTCTTGAATCTGGGCTGGCTTTATGATTCCTGTTGGCCAACAGAAGTCAAAGGAAGGACGGGTGTACCAGGTCCAAGCCTAGGACTCAAGAAGACTTGCTTGCTTGAACTCTCTTTCAGAATCCTCTGGGCTCCCTGAGAAAACCTGAGCTGGCCCACTGGGGCATGAGAGGCTGCAGGGAGAAGTGAGGCCAGGCAGCCCCCCCAGAAGGAGAGAGAAGCCGCTGACCCGCAGCCACCTTCAACAGAAGAGAGAGCCCAGTGGCCTGTAGATGAGGTAAGTGGTAACAAAGTATTATTATTATAAACTGGTGAGTTTTGGGGTGGCTGGCCCACAGGAACAGAAATGTGTAAGTATGACTTAGAAACGGGTTGCGATCCTGGTGGAAATCTAAAATACATAGCATTGGGAAGAAAGAAAACATGAGCCAGAGCTGGGGTCAGGGGGAAGCAAAAACTCTGTTACAGAAGCTTGGGAACCAGTGAGAAAGACTTTATTGGATGCTGGAAAAAGGGTGACCTGTGGTTCATGGACAAAAGTACCACTTGCACTGAGTAGGAACCGCGTACCTAATGAGTATTTGGCCTTGGCATTGTGTTTCTTAAGTGGACAATGAAAATGTCCATTGGTTTCCTTTTGCTGAACGTGATGAGATGCAGCAGGGGTGAGGAGTTGGTGGTCCATGGAGCACAGCTGAGGGAAAGGAGTTCCCAGTCACAGATTTCAGCGGTGGGTGGGACAGGAGGCCACATCTGTGTGAGGGAGGTCTCCTGGTCAGACTGACGTCATTGGTTTGATTTCCAGCGTCTGGGCAATCGCGGCTGTCAGCCCTGGGATTTAAGGAATCCTTTCCTTTCCCACTCTGACCTTTGGATAATTATCCATAAAAACCGCCCCATTTGTCTGATGTGCTTTTTTCCCAAAATTTCCTACACATCTGTCACTCCCTCTGCATTGGTCTTGAAACTCACTTTTACAATGTTGTCAGTTTATGTTATGGGCTTGGTTGGCTATTTGTTTGGCTGAGTATATTACACAATATTTTCATCGTTGCTGGCTTGTTATTTGTATTTTGCTTCCTTACTAAGTGATCTAAATACATCTTCTCAAGTGATCAGTCCTTCATCTGCTTCTATGGAAAATATCCTAAGTAATGCCAGAATTACCCATGGCAGTTACTCAGTGCTAGAGTTGTTTTTTTTTTTTTAAATGTAGACCCAATTTTTATTTCATGTTCCATCAGCATTTTTAGACACATATTACAGAAGTCAAGTTAACATCTCCCAAAGATGGGTGAAAATAACAGTTTAGGTTACAGATGGGGAAAAAATAATGTAAATCTCCAAAACTATTCTTTATTCTTGCCATTTTAATTTGTCTCTGTTACCCATAGATGCTCTTTATTAAAGAATTGATTTCTATAGGGTGTTGTTAACTCTAATCAATCTCTATCATTCCATCTCCATCATAGCCTTTCAAAACTTAAAAAAAATTAAATACATGTAATTATAATAAATACCCCAATATTTAAGCAGATAAGGTATATTTGAAATCTTACAAAAAGCACAGTGATCTTTTATTTCCCCGACACCACATCAGTGCTTCTGAGAGCAAGGGATTCATGTTAAAAGTGGAAGAATTTCATTCTCTGCACACTCACTACCTCCATTCAAGACCCACAACCTATTTTTAAGGATCTTTAGGAAAGAAAAAAGATTTGCCTTGAGGATGTTTGTTTCAAACTTGGATCTGTTCGGAGGAATAGGTTTCAATCGTAGTAGCGTTGTCCGTATTCAGTTTCTGTTTGCTGATACGAACAGCTCCCTTGGTGGAGGTGCCAGAGAAGCCCAGAATGTCGTCTACAGACACATACTTTCAGACGGCGTTTGTTATGCGCACTTCTAATGACAGAGAGATGCCCCATCACCTACCGTCGCGTCTGCTGAGCTCAGAGTAGTACCCGCCTCGGATGTGCTCTGTAAATACTGCTGATAAATGATGGAGGAAGGACATCTAATCCCCCAGGGCAGATGACAGGAAGAGGAAGAACACGTCAAATCATTAAGAATCAGGTGGTGGTGACAGGTGGTGCAAGGGGCCAGGGGTCACTGGGGCACTGGCAGGCAGAGATCCTCACTCTCAATCTTGCATTCTTTCCACTCGCTCCTTGACTTTGAACCAGCCCCTTCACTCATCTGAAGCCAGTTTCCTCATCTGCATCATGAAGGTCTAACTTGAACTTGCAAATATTCTATTATTTGTGGTGTAAGACACTTCCTTACAAATGGGATCCTTATCAGGATTTTTTTTTTTAAGCCTAAGCCGTCTTCTTAGTGTTTGATTTCCTTTTTCCATTTGTTTTCTTTACTAGTGTGAAGCCTTCCTTTTATCTGAAGGTTCTGCTCTGGCAAGTAGTGTTCTTTGCTAACATAAATAACAGTTATTTATGCCTGGGAGAAATCTTACAGATGATCCGTTCCTATTTACCCATTTTTTTTTTTAACATAGGAGCTGAAATTCTGACACATAACATGAATTGTTGATGTTTCCCCCTCAAAGTGGTGGGAGAGGCGAGATTCTTGGCTTTCTGATTTGCTACAAAGAGAGCATTCTTCTTACTCGTGGACTATGCCCTTAGTTTGTTACTTGGGGTTTAATTCATATCTTGCTTTCTTCCTATTATTTTCTTGGGGGTTTTACTTCATGAACAAATAAAAGTTCTCTTCAGTTAGCAATTACCAACCTAGCAGAAAGAGTAAAAACACATGTCAGGTTATAATTGGTGAAATTTTCTTTATAAAGAATGATGAGGGGGCGCCTGGGTGGCTCAGTAGTTTAAGCCTCTGCCTTCGGCTCAGGTCATGATCTCAGGGTCCTGGGATCAAGCCCCGCATCAGGCTCTCTGCTCAGCGGGGAGCCTGCTTCCCGCCCCCTCTCTGCCTGCCTCTCTGCCTACTTGTGATCTCTGTCTGTCAAATAAATAAACAAAATCTAAAAAAAAAAAAAAGAAGAAGAATGCAGTGATCCCTGAGAACAGCGTCCCACTGACAAAGTTTTAGCATCTGAACTTCAACTACCATCCAGGTGATTTTGAACTGCCCTTAACATAGCCAAAACCTAGTCCTAAATCTTTAATTTGGGGCAGTTTACTTTTGGGAATCAGAGACAAAAAAAAAAAAAAAAAAAGTAAAATGTATTCACCTTCTTCATCCAACCACACGAATTTCCCTGTGCTGTAATAAGAGAGGATCTGAACCCAGGAAGCACATTTATTGCTGTTATTAATTTCATTATACTGTATATTTTTCCCTGGGACTGGGAGAATTTGGCTGTTTCAACACTTGAAGTGTTTACCAATGGCAGCTGTTTTCATGAATTCACATCTCAACACCATGGGGAATGTTACTTTAGTCTCTAATCGTGAGCTGAATCTGTCAAAAAAAAAAAAAATGATGAGCGGCAATTGGTAGCAAACGTTATTTGCCACACTTGGTATTATATGCTGCTCTCTGGTTGCAAGTGGGGTTTCACACAGTTCTTTAGACCAGAAACCATAACTCAAGTAGAACACCTAACCTCGAACATCTGGGCATCATTTAAAAAGTCTGTCTTCACTACCCAGCTGGTGGTGATACTGTTAGCACTAGAAACAGTTCATTAGGACGGGACGACTAAAATATCAGGAATTTTACTCTTGCAGATAAGTTAGGCTTGAAATAACCTCTGTGTTTTAGCCTTATATGAAACACATGTCCTGCCTTTCTGGTAAACCTCAGTCTGATAATGAGCAGTAAGCTATTTCAGAAAACAACCGATCAATTTGATTAAAAGTGGCTCAGATTAGCATTGCTGTTGTCACACAGAATAAAACATAAGGGTGATTACCAGGTCATAAACGTTTGACTTTAGTTATAAATCCAAGTACTAAATATTTTGCAGTCACCTGAAATCCTCAGTCACCCATCTTTCATCATTTCCTCCCCTGTGGTTTTGGCAAACATCATTCTTTCTGTTCTCAGAGCTCCTGTAGTAATTACACTCAGTACTTCACCCTGTAATGATGTGCTGCCTTGTCTTTGCAAAAATAGCCTGGTAGCATCTGAAAGAATTTTGCTAATCCTCTAATCTAACCTCCTTACAAAAGGGAAAGTCACCTGAGGCTCCTATGTGATTTTTACAATATTATGTACCTATTGTTAAGCAGAATTGAAACTGGACACCAGATTTACTGGGATCCAATGCAGGAATTTGCTGTCCTTGCAATGTAATACTCTTGCCTCCCCTACCAGTCTGCACGGTCTCTTTGTTCCTTACACAGGAAGGTTCACTGGAAGAAAACTGCAAGTAGAACCTGCATGTAATAAATACTTTAGTCTGTTCCTCTTGTGCCCTAGGGTATGTTAGGGTTGGAAACAATAGCTGGAAAAGGCCGTGACAGTAAATTTTACACTTGTCATAAAATTCTCCTGTGACACACCAGATTTTGAAATGATTCAAACATCCAGAAAGTATGACCATCTTTCATAACGCTGAATATGACTCATCACAGAGATTCCAAAATCTGTGTTCAAATATAAAGTAATAATTGATAAAGAGATTGTTTGGATTATCCTGCTTTGCCAAATGATCATTTAGAAACCTTTTCTCTGTTCACTTGAAACTTCATAAGGAAAATTATTTCTGCTAGATAGCCACATTTCCAGTCAAAGCATTCAGGGATCTTTGGGAAAAGGCTCATTATAAAACTAGGGCAGAAAATATACGCCGTGAGCCTGGTGTATCTTGTAGTGCCAAAGGTAAGGAAATGCTACAAACAAGGAGACAAAAACCTACAGTGAATGCCAAAGCAACACAAGACCCAACTCAAAGAATTCCCAGTGGCTAAAGATGGCATGATTCGAGCAATAAAAGAAGTAAAGTAGTAATGGATTATAACACAAAGTATAAAGTAAGTATCAAATCCATGAGTCTAGGGGCACCTGGGTGCCTCAGTGGGTTAAAGCCTCTGCCTTCGGCTCAGGTCATGATCCCAGGGTCCTGAGATCCAGTCCCACATCGGGCTCTCTGCTCAGCAGGGAGCCTGCTTCCCGCCCCGCCATGCCCGCCTCTCTGTCTACTTGTGATCTCTCTCTGTCAAATAAATAAATAAAATTTTTTAAAAATCCATGAGTCTATACTAACAAATGATTAAGTAAATAAGCAAATGGAAGAGGAGACACAAGTCTGCCTTGCAGAAAACATCCAGATATTTTATGTAGATAGCCTGTCCCCAAAGAACTGAAGCAGAAATCCCTTGTTTTTAAGTGTGGGCTGGGCCAGTGGCTTCCTTCTAAAGAGCACAGTATGGAAAGGGGAGAAAATAGAGTAAGTTTATTGTAGAGAAACCCAACAGACACTTCCTCAGTCTGGATGAAGGTTAACATCAACAGTAATAGGTCCCGGGGCACCTGGGTGGCTCAGCGGGTTAAGCCTCTGCCTTCAGCTCAGGTCACGATCTCAGGGTCCTGGGATCGAGCCCCGCATCAGGCTCTCTGCTCGGCAGGGAGCCTGCTCTGCCCCCCCCCCCCAACCTGCTGCTCTGCCTACTTGTGATCTCTCTCTGTCAAATAAATTTTTTAAAAATCTTAAAAAAAAGCAGTAATAGGTCCCATTGATTGATGTACCCTTGATATGGTGTGATAAAAATTACACTTTACCCCTGAAACCTATAACCCTAGGCTAATGGTGAGAAACATAACAGAAAAATCCCAGGAGAGGTACATTTTTCAATATACTTGACCACTATTCTGCACTGTCAAGGTCATCAAAAATAGAGAAAGTCTGAAAAACCATCTCAAGTAAGAGTAGCCTAAGGAGATGTGATTTCTAAATGTAATGCATTATCATGAACAGGATCTAGGAACAGAAAAAGCACATAAGGTACAAAGTAAGAAAATCTGAATAAAGCATGGACTTTAGTCCATGGTAATATACTAATATCACCAGCTCAATAAAATTAACTAATGTATCATGCTAATGTAAAATATTAATAATAGGGGCAAGTGGGGTCAGGGTTTATGGGATTACTGTATTGTGTTCACAAATTTTTCTGTAAATCTAGAACTTTTTCTGAAATAAGATGAGGTAAGGGCGCCTGGGTGACTCAGTGGGTTAAAGCTTCTGCCTTCGGCTCAGGTCATGATCCCAGGGTCCTGGGATCGAGCCCCGCATCGAGCTCTCTGATCGGCAGGGAGCCTGCTTCCCTTCCCCTCTCTCTCTGCCTGCCTCTCTGCCTACTTGTGATCTCTGTCTGTCAAATAAATAAATAAAATCTTAAAAAAAATAAAATAAGATGAGGTATATTAAATAGGCAAAATATTTGAACACATGAGTTACCAAACATGCAGCTTGCTGTTAAGCACATGAAAAGAGGCTCAACCTCACTAGTCATGGGGGATATGCAAATTAATACCGCAGTGAAATACCACTGCGTTTAACAGTAGCAAGCAAGTTGGTTACAGCTGGAATGGCCCTACAGTGCTGGACAGGATGCCAAATTATAAAATGATTTAAGAAAATCGTTTGAGGGTTTTCTTCCAAAGTTAAACATAGGCTTTGCCTATGACCCAGCAATTCAACTCCTAGATATTTATTCTGGGAAATGAAAACATACATCACACAAAGACATGCATACGAGTGTTCCCAGAGGCTCTATTCATAAGAGTCTGACCTTGTAAATTAGTAAGATGTTTCTTATACACACATTGTGTCCCATCACGAAATGATTATTCCATGATTTTCTAGTAATTTTGCCAAATATGTTGTCTCCAGAATATCAAGATAAATGTTACATAGACACAAAGATGGGAATCCCATGTTTTATGTAGGCTTATCCTGTATTCATCTGTTTAGGGATAACCAATCTGCTTTAAAATAATTTCTCATTATAGAGTCCCACTCCAGTCCTGGTTATCCGGTCATGCTCAACAGCAGTGAGATGACTTCTTCACATCACGAAAAGATTTCTTTTCACAGTGCTTTTCAGCTCAAGGTAGTTCAAATCAGACTTGCTTCAAAGACAGCTGCTTGTGATCTTTCCTTTCTGTGGGACATTTGGCTGATTTTCCGAGTCAGAAAATACTCTGCCCTAATGCAAAATGGCTAGATGTATGGTAGTGTATTTTTTTTTTTTTAACTCATCCCCTCATGAGTTAGATCCGATGTTGTTTTTTGTTTCCTTCAATATTATACTCTGAACCAAAATGCAAAATTAACATATTGCATTTAGCTTTTATTAATGTAATTGGGGTTTCTATAGAATTGCAGCCATTTACATAAAAAGCAAAAGTCTGTAATTATTCAGACATTTTGATTTCATTAAAGCATCTAAGTAACGATTCTTTCATAATTCAAACTTAAACAGTTAACTTCAAGACCTCTATTTTCATAATGTTTCAGTAAAAAAAAATTATTGTTTCAAACCCACTCAATGACCAATTTTTAACGTAATAAAATGTTCTGTTGAGTTTATTTCTGTCCTTTATTTGAAAACACTCAGGTAGCCTCTACTGAAAGTAAATGATGAGGCATCCCTGTATTTTCCTATTGACACTAATATTTCAGTGGCTAATATTTTGCCTCTGATTTAAGATTCTGGTTATTGGCAATGAAGATAATCCATGAGACCTGCTTCTTACAGAGAACTGTTTCTAGAAGATATATTACTTTATTATTTAGATATTATTTATTGCATATTTCAAACTTTAAACTGTTTGGAGACAAGAATTGCTTTTTAAAATATTCTTTGGGTTCAAATTTTCCCACCTTGTCCTGCAAACTTACAGGAGTAAATCACTCCTCAGCAGAGCAAAGAGAAAACAAAGGTCATCAGGGACAGATTAAAGTCATGTGCTGGGACACTTGGGGGCTCTGCCGCAGTTAAGATGCAGTCACAGGCGTGAGGACAGTTTTAAAATGAGCAACTTGCTGACCACGTAATTTGCAGAATTTGGAGGACAGAGTTTGTTCAGGAACAGGAATGCAGTTTCTGTCACTGCTGAAGCATGCGAGTCCGCATATTCATATTTACTTTCCTTTCCCTCCCAAATCAGGAGTACCACCAACTCTCCTTCCATCTGAGCAAGCCATTCATCAAGGATGTGGTTTTTTTTTTCCTTTAAAGATTTTATTTATTTATTTGACAGAGAAATCACAAGTAAGCAGAGAGGCAGGCAGAGGGAGAGAGCGAAGCAGGCTCCTCACTGAGCAGAGAGCCCGATGCGGGGCTCGATCCCAGGACTCTGAGATCATGACCCAAGCCGAAGGCAGAGGCTTAACCCACTAAGCCACCCAGGCACCCCAAGGGTGTGTTTTCAATACTTAACTATTTTCTCTGAGTCTAACTGATCGCCAGGCAATGCCACTTTAACCCCCAAGTATCTCTAGGAAACTATCCCCGTATAGACCGTTACCATCTCCTAGTTCATATTGCACAGGATTGTGAAAGTCTCTGCATTTCCTGCCCTGGAGACATAATTGTCTTCTTATGATGGAAACTGGGTCACCTGATCCCACCTACTGCAGACTGCACTGACTGCTCACTTGCCCAAAGATAACACTTTTTATCAAGATCTGCGCAGACTTCTGTGTTTTGCCCATAATTTCAGTCTTACTCTCAGTCTCCCCCTTTTCTGTGTTCAACAGGCACCTTGGGCTTCTCTCAGTTAACATGCATAGGCCTTGCTCCCTCCTGCCACAGGGCCTTTGCATAAGCTGATCCCTCCACCCGAAATGCCCTTGTCACTCAGACACCTGTATCCGTACAGATGTCAGTTCTTCCGAGAAGTGACTCACAGCTCCCTAGAGCAGATGAGAGGTTCTGTTCACACACCCTTTGTAAAACCAACATACATTTTTCCTTGCTATCCATTTAATAATATATTGAACACATGGACATTTGGCTCGACATTTTATTCTGAACACTAAATCTAGTGAACCAAGTATTTTTCAGTGAATGAACAAATATTGATAAAGTGCCTACTTTGTTCCTGGCCAGTGAGCTGTCTCCTGTAGGAATCAGAGCAAGCTCCACGGAGGCAGATTATTCATAGATAATAAATAAACATCAGGTAGTGTGTAGGAATACTATGTTAGTAGTTCTATGGATAAAAAGAAAGCATTACAACAGAGTGGGGATAGAGTGAGGAGGGATGTGCTATAGTTTTATGTCCCCTGGTCAGACACCGTCTCTTTGCCGAACAGACATTGGAGAAGGGAGTTAAATTAACTGAGACGCAAGACACTCTGCTTTCAGGCCACATCACATAGGGTCTTGAGGCATGTTGCGTTAGAACTTTGAATTTTATTCTGAGTGAGATGAGAAGTCATCGGAGAGTTATGAGCGGGGTGTGATATGGTCTGACTTGGTAAATAAAGTGCTGTGTCCTGAATGAATAATAAAGGCTCACTCTGGTGGTTCTGTGGAGTAGACTTTATTATGGGGAAGGGTAGAAGCACGTAGATCAGTTACCCGGTTGTGACAATCGTGAGCTGTTTGGATTCTAGATACGCTTTAAAGGTAGAGCTTTCAGGATTTGCTGGAGGAGTGAGAGAGAGAGGGCGGGGGGATGGAATTGAGATGGGTTTGGTAAGAGAGAAGGGAATCGAGACGATCCCAAGATTTTGGTCTGAACAATTCTGGGAGAGCTGTCATTTCCTGAAAGAGGCAAGCTCTGAGGAGGGGGGAGGGTGTAGGTTTGAGGTGGGTGGATTTGGAGGGAGAGTCAAGAATTAGTCATTGTTTTAAGAGAACCCAGTTTTCTTGATGGGTGAAAGGGTCTCAGAATAGCAGATAATTTACAGCGTTAGGAACTCATGAACCAAACTCATATTCAAGGGATTTTTACATTGAAATATTGACATTATGCTCAGAAGAAATAAAATATTTATATAGTGGTAATTAATTTTTAAGTCTTTTTTTTTTTTAACACTTAGCTTATAAGGCCAGTACAGGGCCTGGTACAAATTCCTCTAAATGGTTTAAAGACTCTGGTTTTAAGTGACTATAGCAAACACAATGTTTAATTCACTAACTCTTGACTATGTTGATTTATTATAACCAGATGACGTTTTGTCGAGTGTATCACCGCACTATGCCTTACTAAATCATCACTAATAATTCCACTGTGACACTGATAATCACCCTAACAGATATTTCCAGTTATTACCCTCTTAAAAAGCAAGCAAGGGACTTTGCCTGTTTCAGTCCAGACTGTAAATTTTTTAAAAATTGCTTAAATATTTACAAGCACAGGCATGCCCTCATATGTCTTTGGGGTCTGAATTCATAATACTGCTGTAATTGGGAAAAACGGAGGCTGAGAAATAAATTTAAATTTATCTGCAGCCGATATTGCACCTGCTACCTTGCAGAAGATAATAACATAGTTTCAAAAAAAAAAAAAAAAGACACTTCATCAGCTAACTCGAGAGGTTGATTTTCCCAGGTAGATCCACCAAGGATGAGCTCATAATTCAGAATTACAAGACATAAAAGAGAAAAAGTCATATTAGTAAGAGTTGTCAGGAAAAAAAAGATATATATCATCAGATCCCAAGAATTATAGATTGTGGAATTATTGGCAACAAGTATTTATCAGTGTCTAAGAGTAGATCAAAATACAAGAAAGGAACTGCATAAAACCCGATAAAACCTTAACAGAAGCTGGGGGCTATTCTAGAGGAATGAGGATGATAATTACAGTGGACTTTTTATCTGAAACCATGCAAGCCAAAAGAGAATAGAGTGAAATATTTTAACTATTGAAAGAACAACAAAATACACCAACTTAGAATTCTGTATCCAGTGAAATCAGCCTTCAAGAGTGAAAGAGAAATAAAGACTTCCTTAGACAAACTAAAATAGAGAATACATTGAACTAAAATTAGAGAATACATTGAACTAAAATTAGAGAATACAAATTTAGAGAACTAAAAATAGAGAATACATTGCCGGCAAACATGTGCTGCAAGAAATACTGAAAAAAGAAAAAACCGCGATCTACAAAAAGAAAGGGAAAGCACTGGGAAAAGAATCAAGTAAAACAAAATCTTGTCATATTCTTAATCGGTCTAATAGATCAGTGTGGACAAGTGACATGAATACTAGTAGTCTTAAAAAAGATGGGAGGAGGAATGGGGAATAATCTTTTATAAGGTATCTGCACTACCCATGAAATAGTCTAGTATTGTTTGAAAGTACTTAAATTAGTTGTAAATGGATGAACTCCAAGGCAAGCGCTAAAAAGATTTTTAAAAAATAAAGCACATTTGGAAAAGATGAACTTAGGAGATTTCTAAATTTTTAAATTTCTAAAAAAAAGAATTTTGTTTGTTTGTTTGAGTATAGCTGACAATGTTACATTAGTTTCAGGTATACAACATCATGATTCAACCACTCTGTATGCTAAGCTACATTCACCTGAACTGTAGCTACCATCTGTCACCGTACGTCACTGTTCCGATACCATCGAATATCTTCCCTTTGCTGTGCCCTCTATTCCCATGATTTATTCATTCCAAACTGGAAGCCTCTATCTCCCACCCTTCTTCACCCATTCTGCCTATCCCTCCTCCCCCTTCTCTTCTGGCATGCACCAGTTTGTTTTCTGTTATTTGTAGGTCTGATACTGTCTTTTTTGTTTGCTTATTTATTTGTTCTGTTTTTTAGATCCCAAGTATGCCTGAAACCATATGGTATATGCCTTTCTCTGACTTATCTCATGTAGTGTAATATCCTCTAGGTCTATGCACATTGTCACAAATGGCAAGATTCTTTTTTATGGCTGTGTAATATTTGAGGGTGTGTGTGTGTGCACGTGTGTGTGCATGCACACGCACGTCACATCTCCCTTATCCATTCGTCTGTGGGTGGACCCTTGGATAGCTTCCATCTCCTGGCTACTGTCAATAATGCCGCATTGAATATAAGGGCGCATGTATCTTTTTGAATTCGTGTTTTTGTTAGCCTTGAGGAAATAGCCAGTAGTGGAATTTGAAAAAATAGATTGAAAAATATATCACTGAAATTAAAAACTAAATGGATGAGTTGAAATAAAAAGGATTAAATAAAAACAGAAGTAACATCAGGGCTGAAAGGTCTGGAGAAATTATGCAGGTGTCGTCTAGGGAGTTAGAGAGTTGGAAAACGTGGAAGAGATGTCACACAGCATAGAGGCTGTAGCACAGTCCAGACTTTACCCCTGAGGAATACAGCACAACCTGAAGTTTAGGATGGGACGACATTTAGGGCCACAAGAATGGTATAAGTGGTTCTTGGGAGTCCTTCTATATGAACAGAGCCAAAACACAAGGGCAGGCCAGCTAAGCAGATTGGAGGAGGCTTATAAACAGATCCGGGCACATTTTGGTGATGCTCCAATTTGGATCGACCATACGATATAAAGTCACTGAATTGAAAATTATGATGTGAAACTTCTAGTAGTAACTGCTCATGCATATATTAGTAAAAATGGCAAAATGCAAAATACTTGGAAAATATGTGTAAGCCCGTGTCATGGTAAAATTTGCGAAAATAATTAACATCTGTGTCATGACCCCATTATGGTGAGTTCAGCTATATTATGTGTGAAGTATTTTGATCTTGTTCTGTGACTCCATGAACAGGAACGTAGGATTATTAAAACGAGCCATTTCTAGTAAAGATCAATGCATAGCACAGTAAGGATTTTTTGAGGAAATTTTACTCTATAAGTGATTCCAAAGAGCAGACCAGAGTAATGTGAACATATCAATAGGAATATTGATTTTTTTGTAGATGAATACTTTATTACCAGTATTAAATATTTTAAAGTATTTTTCGTGGGCTCAAATTTGTATAGGGATACTAGTGCATCTAATACTGTGAAACAGAGAAACGAAGTATGTGAAAACTTAAACGTTCTAGCCCATCACCTTTGTTGTGCTGTGGGAGACAAGAGGTAGGATCAATCCTGCATTAACAGCATTCTCTAGACCATTTTGCTGTGATATGTTTCTGGTGAAATTATGTTGGCCGATCTGTTATTCACTTCCAATCATATCTGAGTAATTTTTTTGTATTTTTAATCGTATCTGAAAAATTTGAAAATATGATTTGGTATTCCCCTAAGTAATATCAGGAACTTGAAATACATACACCAGTGCATACTTTTAATTTAACTATTACATCCTTTCTGTCGTTAGTATTTCCTGGCTGGCAGCAGAAAAGTTAGCATGACCTTTGTGCTTGGTGATGAAGGTGTGTTCACCTATCACGTTAGGTAGGAACAATTGCTGATTTCAAACATATTTTCTCCAGGACATATTTGCAAAAATACTCCTTTTTTTAAAAAAATCTCTGATTGTTTTAATATAGACTTCATCATCTAACATCTAATGTTTTGAAAATGAGGGTTGCTGGGAGGAGGGGGGACGGGAGAAGGTGGTGGGGTTATGGACACTGGGGAGGGTATGTGCTATGGTGAGTGCTGTGAAGTGTGTAAACTTGGCGATTCACAGACCTGTACCCCTGGGGCTAATAATACATTACATGTTTATTAAAAAATTAAAAATTAAAAAAAAGAAAAATGTTTTGTTTATATTTGTTAATGTATTCTAGTGTGTGGGCATCTGATTTTCACTATTGTGCTTCCTAGGCTTATAATAGATGACAAATCTCATATAAGAGTGAGAGACGTACACTAAGTAATTCATAAGGCACCACTAGAATGCATAATCTATGAAAATACCCTTTCTAAAACCAAGTTGAAAAGACCCTGAAACCGAGGAGGAATGTGTAACACAGCATGAAGGAAGATGGTAGAAGGTGGGGTCATGGTGGATCATTTGGGAGAAGAGATACATTTTGGCAAAATACTTTGTTCTGAAATTGGTTTTGACGTTTAAAAATGAGACTCTATCACCAATGACGGCTGGAGAAAATAATCTGAATTTGAGACAGACTCATATGCATCTTCTTTACAATTTATTTCAATCTATAAACCCATGTAGGCCTTTTCAAATTAATCCCATCCTTTTAAATGACCAATTAAACTCATGTCCAAAAAATCGATTCAGGCCCATGGTTGATCGTAAAGTAAGTAGACATTGATTTTCTAAAAATCTCTCTTTGTCCATCTTGTACAAGTTTTTTTTTTTTTTTTTAATGGACTGGTCAAAGCCAGTGCAAAAGATGAGTCCATAAATGAAAGCAAATACAGTATTGTTAACAGATTTGGGTAAATATTTTAGAGGAATTAATGCTCTATGTCCGAATGAACATAGATAATCATTACTGACCACAAATTCATGTTAAATAAATAAATATGAAATGTACTGAAACCTAAGGTTTTCATGTGTATAACCAAATTAGTCAAGCCAACTCAACTGAATAAAAGAAAACACAGTGTGTGCTATAAAAAATGGTAAGGAAAGGGGAGTGGCCTGGGTCCCCTATAGCCAGTGTCACCTGTCCTCTGTCTTCCTACCCGCAGATTTACATTTAAATAGATGGTAGTAATTGTGGGAGGGAGTAGCAAAACTCAGCACTCTGCAGAAGCCTGAGTGGGTCACAAACTTTGTTGTTTTTTTAACCTGTTCCCTAAGCTTGTCAACCCTAAAGAACAATTTGTAAAGCTTTCAACGGTAGGGTAAGATAAAACTAACAGCCCTGTCCTGAATTGGAAATCAATAAAGCATTAAAAATGCAAACACATTCTTGTTAATATGATATAATTGTGAAGAACTTTTAGGCGTTCAATTACCATTTAACACAAAAGCCTGTAACGATTTAATTAGGAATCCTTCACCTAATTGAGGTCAAGATTGTTAGCAGTGGATGTCTAATTAGCTTGCTTGTAGCAGCTATCTTTTTTGAAAACTCCCTGGGTAAAATCCTCCCTTAAAAGATATCCGTTCCCCACCCCACACCCAACACAACACACACACACACACACACACACACACACACACACACAGCATGTAGAAGGAATTAAAAGTAGTAATACTGAGTAGTACTATTGTAGCACCATCAAATTTCTGGTTTTGACAATATGTTATGTCTGTATGTTACTGTGGAAGAAGCTGGGTGATGGGTACTCAAGGAAGTCTCCATAACTACTTTGGCAACTTTTGCTTACTATACAATTTCAAAATAGTTGAAAGCGCATCCAGATCTTTCAGAATTCCAAGAGCGTGTGAAGGGGCTACTTTCTCTTCAGAGATGGTAGATATTATTTTAGACAATAATTGGTTCCATGAAATAAAGCCACGTTAATAGGACTTTTGGTATAGGTCAAGTAAAGACCAATTTGGTCAGTTCAAAATTAAGAACTCAGATCACACAGGATCACTTCAAAACATTGTTGAAGATTTCCCTGACTTTATCCATCCCTCGTTTGCTGTCAGCCAGATTATGGGCTTTCAACATCCAGGTATAAAACCTCAGCTGGAAAGAAAATCCAAAATAAAGTCATCAAATTAATCTCCTATGCCTAAGGGAATAAATAGCCCATTTTATGTTCTTAAAGATTAAGTCTTCATAATTATTTTAATGGAAAATATATAAAAAGAAACAGTATTTTATAATAAGCAAACAAGAACCAAGACAGATTTATTGTTGTTGAGTCTCTAGAAGCAACAATGACCTAATTATGTCCCCTGAAGCTCTAGTGCTGTCAGGTTGTTCAGGAGGGGAAAAAAAAAAAGGGTAGTAGCCAAATAAATTATATAATTATTCATGTATAACATAATGTTTCCATGTTGATAGATCTGTGTGTGTTGTTTTTTTTTCTTCTTCTTTATACTCAACACATACTGAACAAAATCTGGCTTTGGAATTCTTTTCAGAGTTGCCAGTTAACTTCATTCTACTGAACACCTGTGGGAATGACTAGTAGAGAGTCAGAGTATGCTTGCTTCCTAACGAAGTCTAGCTTTAGCAGCCCAGGTCGGAAATGTATATCCCGTGTAGTTTGGGTTGGTCCTTGTAAAAAGTGAGGAATTATTCCTTCCTTTCATGACTCCAGGGTGTTGATAACTTTTATTAGAGTCACCTCACTCTCCTTATTTTTTTTTTTTTAATTTTCATCTTCAGAATTGCATCTTAAAGAAACACAGATGAGGGGTGCCTGGGTGGCTTAGTCGGTTAAGCATCTGCCTTCCGCTCAGGTCATGATCCCAGAACTTGGGATCGAGCCCCGCATTGGGCTCCCTGCTCAATGGGGAGTCTGCTTCTCCCTCTCCCTCTTCTGCTTCCGCTGTCTGTGCGCTGTCTCTCTTTCTCAAATAAGTAAATCTTAAAACACAGATGAAACATTTATTTTTTTATCTTGGTTACAATTCACGAGATCCCAGATCTGCATGACTAGAAGCGAGCTTACCCATCTGGCACGAGCTGTTTCCCATGTGTGCTCAGCCCTCCCCACCTGTGTCGGCCCCTTTCAGTTCTTTGAACACGCCAAGTGCTTCCATGCCTCCGGGCTTCCTCCCAGGCTGTTTCCTCCACCTAGACTTCTTGCCTCTAATCTATATGGTGCCACTTTTTTTTTTTTAAATATCATCCATTCATCCATAATTTAAATGTCACTTCAAATGGCACTTGGAGATCTAAGACCGTGTGATACTATTTACTTTAAATAGGGAGGTTCTGCAGATAGTCTGTGAGGATTTTCACATGGGAGAAGAAAATGTGATTGCAGTCTTGCGGGTCTGGATATGCATTTTGTGTCCAGTGAATATCCTGTACATATCACAGCTGCCAGGGGGATAGGTCGTGGACTCATCCTGGAAGTGGGTCACTGCAGGGGGTGAAGGGTCAATTTTGTCAGAGGGCCCTTATGTCCCGTGTGCACAGGCGTAGGGCTCAGCGTGGGGAACCAGATCCGCACAATAGTGTTAAAAGCTGTGGTACTTGGATATTCACATCGAGATCATTACCCCTATGATCCATTACTATAGAATTGTATGTCTTTCATTACTTTCCTGTTTTAGCCATGTTACACTCGGAACCACCGGCTCATGCTTGAATGTATTACAAGCTTTACTCACGGGGATTTTACCTCCTGTGTGCCTGCAGTGGTAAGCACCTCGTTCTCCCGTACATCCCTTTTCTCTCTAACGCTCCAGTTAACGGCACTGCTTTCCTACTCATTAGGCCACCAAGTTGGAAAGGATGGCATAAGAGAGGGAGAATGTTAGGCTTTTGCTTAGGAAATAAAAATAAAATATCCTTGGGGCATCTGGGTGGCTCAGTGGGTTAAAGCCTTTGCCTTTGGCTCAGGTCATGATCCCAGCGTCCTGGGATCGAGCCCCGCGTGGGGCTCTCTGCTCAGCAGGGAGCCTGCTTCCTCCTCTCTCTCTACCTGCCTCTCTGCCTACTCTATCTTTTAAAAAATAAATAAATATCCTTGTGAACGAAGTATGTTACTCATTCACCAAACCCTCCTTAGTAGCTATCACTCTTGAAGCCAGCTATGGCTGGCAGCTGCTATGCTGGGAACTTTGAACAATTGTAAATATTTAGCTCTGCTCTCCTTTGGTAGAAAACTGTGGTCCCTTGATACATCAGGTGATTTATCAACCGGTCCCACCTCTTGGCCTCTCCACCTGTTTTTCAAAACTCTCAATCAGCACTAACTACATGGATCGTATATTTTTAGACCTAAATATAAAATGGAGCAGTACTCTGCATTACATGATATTTTAAGATAACATTTACCTATTGACCTTGCCATTTTTATGAATATATTTAAAATGAGTTTCTCCTTCCCTTCAGCTTCATTTTTAACTTGACTCTAAATAGGCAATTGGTAGAAAACTAAGGTATAAGTAAGAATATAGAAACGAGGCATTAGTCAAAACACAGAACTATAGAAAATACTTATTAAAATGGAAAAAAAAATGCAGCTCCATACAAAATAGCCCTTAAAACTGCCTGAATGAGTTACGGAGAGGCTTGTTCACAGTCATGAAAATAGCATTTTTATACAATGCTGAAGTTACAGTAAGAAAAGAAGCAAATATCTTCCCAGCACATTCAGGACGTGCCCCCTTCTCAGTCAGCTGGTTTTGCTCAGCAATTATGTGGTAAACACTTTCCTTCGGGATTTTTCTGTTTCTTCCCATAAAGACCATAGGTCTATTATGTAAAATGTGAACAGTGAACTAGAATCAGAAAAAGGGAAGTAAATGACCTTCCTTTGCCAATAAAAAGAAAGAAAGAAAGAAAATCATTTAGTTTCAAATTAGAGTCATTCCAATGAATTTTGGCCTAAAACTGTCAACATAACTGATGTTATAATTCTAGATGCTTATGACAAGAAGTGAGAAAAAATCAGGAGCCAGCTCTTTGGTTTTCTGAAGACACCAGATGTGTTCGAAAACCCTTTTACACAAATTGCCAATATTAGGTTAAAAAAAAACCCACAAAGCAAAAGAGCCTCATCCATCTTGAGTAAACAGACATTTTAGCAGATATTTATTTCTTTGCATTAGCAAAACATGCCAAATACATTTTTAAAGAGACAAATTGATTTTTTCCACTGAATTCCTATGCCTTGCTGAAGTATTTTCTGCTTTGTGGACATGGGTCTCCTTCATTAACAAAGCTAAGTAGAGACATGGAAGTGTTTTATGTTATTAACATACCTTAAAAGTTACAAAAGAATCACAGAGTAACTTTAAGAGGGAGTAGACTTTCTCTTTACATTTTAATTTACATGCCGTCATTGCTATTTTGATTTTTATCTTGCTGCAGCAACCAATTTTGACTGAATAGGTGGCTTCTCCTTTTATCTACCCATTCTTCCTAATTCTTTTGAAATAAGTGAAAAATGAAAGAATGATTTAGCTGTGTGACAATTGGATAGTCCTCCTTTTTTCTTTTATTAAGACATTTCGTCACTACATACCACTTTCCCAATTACATTTTAGAAAGATAGAGGGTATTTGGCAAACCTTGACATTCTCTTTGTATCTCTTAATCAAAGGCATGTTCGAGTGAGTAGTAAGGCTAATAGGACGCAGTTGTCAGGGAAAGGCAGGAAGGAAAATAGCCTTTCCCCAAGCACGGGGGGAAGGCGCTTATTACTGCCAGACCTTTCAAATGTTTCTTTGTATCTCGGTCCCTAAGAGGTGTTTCTCCTGAAGGCTGTATCGGGAGCATAAAGGATGCACAGACTGTTTACAACCACCATTCTTCTCAGAGGCAAAGGGCCTGCTCTCTTCCAGAGTACTCGGGGCCTCGTCTACACCACACCTGCCAGGCTGTAACACAGTTTGGCTGCTGTGTTTGGACAACTCAGTATAGCAGCCCTTAAGCCACTGCAAATAATGTAAAATTAACAGGGCGGTGAGGGGAAGAGAGAGAGAAATGAATTGAGAGAAGCCACCAAAGGGCTCAAGTCTGAGAACCAGGAGGGGGGTGGGACCGTCAGGGACAATGCCTCGTCACAGTCACTGGAGATGGTGTGGAGAGTGTGGGTGCCTGGGCTTCAAGTTGTGTCTGTTGTTCCTCTATGGGGAACACTCTGTTTCCCTCAAATTCTCATTCTTCAAGTCAGAATACGAGCTCCCCTATCGTGATGTGGGAGGTTTTGTTTTGTTTTTTTTAAAGATTTTATTTATTTGTCAGAGAGAGAGAGAGAGTGAGCACAGGCAGAGGCAGAGGCAGAAGCAGGCTCCCTGCAGAGCAAGGAGCCCGATGTGGGACTCGATCCCGGGACGCTGGGATCATGACCTGAGCCAAAGGCAGCCGCCCAACCAACTGAGCCACCCAGGCGTCCCATCGGGAGGTTTTGATGTATTGTAGTGAATGTGTAGAAATAGGGACGTTTTTCCCAAGGTGATGCCATGTGGAGTGGAAACCCGCGTACCCAGGACAGTGAAATCACCTGAACGTATCGGGCATGACGGGCGAGCCCGAGGTGACCACGACCGTCATTGCCACTCAGGAAGTAGCACCCATGTTGGGGGTGGTTTGGTTTTGTTTTTTATTTTTTTTAATAATTTTTTTTATTTTTTATAAACATATAAAGTATTTTTATCCCCAGGGGTGGGGGTTGGGTTTTATGATTAAGGCAGTTTTTCTGACAGGAACGCACCAGCTAACATTTAGGTGACGGAGGACGTGGTTCACAGGAGAGCGGTTTCCATGAGAAAACGGGGCCGTCAAAATTGAGAGGAGAGTCTCTGTGGTTCCTGGCAGCCCAGAACCTAAAAGAGAAGGGAGTTGAACAGAGAAGCCTGCTCTGGGGAATGGCAGCCAAGCAGCAGGGACTCACTCCGTCATCTGGTGAAGACACTGGTGTGTCGCCGAGTCTACTACCAAAGAGAGGCAGAGATGGGGGTGCAGGAGCAGGTGCGGGGTCCGGAGGGAGGCCTTCTGGGTGGGCTTTGTTGTTGGCCCCCCCCCCCCAATTCCTAGTGCTCTGCAGGTCGCCCCATTCACCTGCACACGCCTCCTGTCCTCATGCTCCCTTCCAGGCCCTTCCAGCCGCCTTCCCATGGCAGTGGCTCTGCCACCCTTGAAGGGACTAGATTGTGCAATGAGCAATGGAACAGGCCTCTTGGTATGAGGTCACCCGTGCCCCTTCCCTGTATCAGGGCAGCTCCTGCTCTCTCTGGGGACAGAGTGGGCTGCTGCTCTGCCTCCTTTCCATGGGGCTGTCAGGGAGAGAGGAGCTAGAGAACATTCCTGGGGGCTCCTGGGCCTGAGGACAGTGAAGCTTGTCATCCTGCCAGTCCTCCTGGGACTGTGCTCTGCCGGCTGAACCTATTCACGCCCAGATGCGCCAGTTCCAGCATTTTCTCCTCTGCTCCAGATGGTGAAAGTCTGGTTCGTCGCCTGTCACCTGGCCTCGGGCATTGGGGTCACCTGTGCTTTGGAGCTCATCCCAGAGTTCTTCGAGCCCCAGGCAGCACTAGTGCAGCAGGAGCTGGGTGGGGAAGGGGATGTCCTGGGCGGCCCCCTCCCCTTCTCCACTAGTGCTCTCGTCCCAGGCAGTTGGTCTGCTGTCTCAGTTGTGAGCTGTGGTGACAAAATGGCAGCGAGCCCCTTTTCAAATGTGTGGACAGCTAAAATATGGAACACTTCGAAAGACACTATGTTTCTTGCCATCTTCAGAATCCCTAAACATATTGACACAAACGTAACCTGCCTCATCAGAATGGCTGGGCTTTAACCAACCCGGCTTCGTGGGAATAACCATCTTGTTCCTATTTAATGTCCAGTATAAAGTCTCTGAGACACAGTAATTGGGACATTTAATAAGAATAATGGTATCATAATTATTCTTGCTGGGAATTGTGGTCTTCACCTAGAAATGCAGCTTTACTTTGCAGCATTTTCTTAATTGCAAGATCTCATTTTTGCTCCCAGGCCCCCTCAAGGGCTATGGAACATTCTCTTGTATTTGCCACTTACTTGACTCCCGGGAACTTTTGTCCCCTCCTCTTCATAAAGCATCTCTTGGGAATGAGGGAGCAAACACTTTTGCATTTCATTCTTACTCTGTCGTGCCTGTGCCTGTATTATGTATTCAAATATCATTTTTTCTAAAACTGAAAAAAATAAGCAAATTAATGGAATTGAGTTCTATTCTTAGTGAGAGAATTCTGAATTTCCTTAGGATAAACTTTTAGCTACATTCAAACTTGGAGAGAGACTTCAGCGGTACGTTCACGTGTAAGCTATCCTCTGACACTCAGACCCATTTATCTTCTGATTAATGAATGTAGAGTCGATCGTTTCCAGGGATAAAATGTCAGAGTTCTTCAGTTTTTGCTCCCAAGTCAGTTGTATTTATTGCATACCTATTTTTTTAATAAAATGTATTTTTATTTTTTTATAAATTTTTTAAAATTTATTTATTTGTCAGAGAGAGAGAGGGAGAGAGAGAGAGCGAGCACAGGCAGACAGAGTGGCAGGCAGAGGCGGAGGAAGAAGCAGGCTCCCTGCCGAGCAAGGAGCCCGATGTGGGACTCGATCCCAGGATGCTGGGATCATGACCTGAGCCGAAGGCAGCCGCTTAACCAACTGAGCCACCCAGGCTTCCCCAAATGTATTTTTAGAACAATTTTAGAAATAGGGAAAAATTGGAGCTCCTGGATGGCTCAGTCAGTTAAGCATCCAACTCTTGGTGTTTGCTCAGGTCATGATCTCAGGGTTGTGAGGTCGAACTCTGCGTCGGGCTCCACGCCCAGCATGGAGCCTGCTTAAGATTGACTCTCTCTCTGTCTCCCCCTCCCTGCACCCCTCTCTCTCTTTAAAAAAAAAAAGATAGAGAAAAATAGTGAAAATAGTATAAGGAGTCTCCATATAACCACCATATAACCCACACTCTGTTTTCTCTGTCACTAACATCTAATGTTAGTATGTTACATTTGTTATGAACCAATGTCAGTACACTTTGATTAACCTAAGTCCGTATTTTATCCAGATTCCCTTCGTTTTTACTTAACACACTTTTCTTTTCCAGCATCCCATCCAGGCTATCATATTACCTTCAGTAGTCATTTCTCCTCAGCCTACTCTTGGCTGTAAGTTTCTCAGCCGTTCCTCGCTTTTTGGTGACTTTGACAATTTGGGGGGATACTGGTTAACTACTTGGTAGAATGTCTCTACATTGGGATGTATCTGATGTTTTTCTTATGATTAGATGAGGGCTGTGTGTTTTGGGGAGGAAGAGCACAGAGGTAGGGTGCCTTTTTCATCACATCAGATCAAGGGTACATGGTATAAATGACCTGTTGTTAATGTTGGTGTTGGTCGTTGTTGATGTTGGTCGTTGGCCAAGAAAGTGTCTGGCAGATTTCATCCCTTAAAGTTACTCCACTCTGGCAGTCCCTTTCCATTGTCTACCTTGGAAGGAAGTCACTGCACATTCTCGTGATGGGTTGTGGGAAATACAAGACCAGCCAGGGGGATCATGAGTCCCAGAAACTAAGGAAGTGTTCAGAAAACAAAAGGCTGGAGTTATGTCAGTGGGATACAGGAGCCGACTAGAAAAATGTTGCAAGGGCTCCAGGGTGGCTCATTCGGTTAAGTAGCTGACTCTTGGTTTTGGCTTAAGTCATGATCTCAGAGTCCTGGGATCAAGCCCAACACCAGGCTCTGTGCTCAACAGGGAGTCTGCTTGAACTCTCTCTCTCTGTCTGTCTCTCTCTGTCTAAAGTAAGTAAATCCTTAAAAAAAAAAAAAAAAAAAGACTTTCCAAAGGTCAAAACTGAATTAATGTTAGCAACAAAATAAATAACATTGTATTGGATTATAACCCAAAGTACAAAATAAATGTACATGTGTCGTATTAATTTACATAAATAATTGAATAAATAAATACACAAGAAGAAACTTCCATACTGAAATATCCAAGTAATATATGCAGATAATGCCCCTTTTGGAGGTTGAGACTGGTCCTCCTCATGTCCAAGCCCCCCTAATGTGGGCTGGATTCTGTGATTTGCTTCCAAAGAATAGAGTAGGGAAGGGTAAAAAGAATAACTTAAGAGTGGAGAAATGGGGCATACCCTGCCTTAGCTGAGTGATGAAGTCCAACATCCTTCATGATGTCATATCAACATCGTGTTCCCCCTGATATGAGGTGATGAAGGAAAGGCATTTCACCTCTCTGGTAGCCTTTCCCAAAGCTGTGACCCCCGTCGAATCATGAGAAGACATCAGACTGTCCCAGACTGCAGGACTTTCTACAGGATGCCCAGAAATACTCCCTAAGACCGTGAAGGTCATTAAAAGAGAGAGACAGAATGGGAAAGACTGAGAAGCTGTTGTAGATCGCAGGCAGCTGGAGAGACGGGACAACCAAATCCAATGTGATATATCCTGTATTGAATCTTGGAACAGGAAATGGGCTTTCATGGAAAAACTCTTGGAATCTGAATGAAGTCAGAACTGTAGTTAACAGTAATGTTCCTACATCAGTTTCTTAGTTTTGACAAATGTCCCCTGGTTCTGTAAGATGTTAAGAGTAATGGGAGATAAAAAAAAAAAGTAATGGGAGAAGCTAAGTCTGAATGTCTCTGCAGCTCTTCTGTGCATCTCATAGTTTTCTAATAGTGGAAATTTATGTTAAAAAAAAACGCTAGTGTTTCTAAATTTAAAATAAATCATCTCTTGAGGATGTATGTTCAGCATAGCATTGTCACACAAATATGTGGGCTAACTGGAACAGCTCTTTACATTTCTAGTAACGACTAGTGTAAGTCACAGGTAGCAGAAATATTTCTGACCTTCAAATCTAAGGAAATCATAAAAAGATTCAAGATTCCATTATCTTTATGTGAACCAGGTAATCAACCAGAATTTCTTTTATTTAGAGTAGATGATCTTCCATATTTCTTCCCTGAAATTCTTCACTTTGCAGGCAAGTCTGTTCTTGCATTTAATTGGGGGGAAAATGCCTCAGAGGTACTGGGCCCATTCAATATTGGTGGGTTCTCCCACTCACACTGCTTGGAATATAAAAAGATATTTTTATTGTGGTGAGTGGCTGGGTCTGAAGACCTTGCAACTGGAAATACAGTCCCAAAAAACTACAGACGATGTTGCCATTTTGGAATAACCCAGAAAGAGTATACAGGGAGTATGAGGGTCACATAATGTCCAGTGTCCCACCTTATGCTGGTAGACCTAATAAAACATATTAACATCAATTGAGTAATATTTAGAAATAAGTATTATGTCTTGTTAGATGCACAAAAGCTTTAAGAAAGTATACTGAGCTACATAAAGGTGTGATTTCTATTAAAAGGAGAATGCCAATTTGTCTTTTTAGTATCTGTAAGTAATGCAGTTCTTCTAATATATACTGACAAGTAATGGAGAGAATATGGAATTTTTATCTTACCTATACTATTAGAATTTGTGATGAAATTAGATGAGTATATGAATTTCTTACATTTCATAAAAATAGTATTTTATTTAGAAAATAAGAATTTTTCTTTTTTTCTTTCTCATATCTATATTCTAGTATCGAGCATACATTTGATCTAATTAATGGGAGCCTAAACTCGAAAGGAAAACAGTCGGAATGTTGTTTCAAGAGCCCTCCGTCACAAAGATCAAACCTTGTACTTAATTACTTAACACAGTCTGCTCATTATTACACAAATTACTTGGTTTTGAACAGTATGAATTTTACTTTCTCTTTTTTGCCACTTTAAGGGAAATATAGAGGAGAATGTAGTGATGCATATTCATTTTTTTCCCCTTCTTAAACAAATTCCTTTCAGTTACAAAAAAGAATGGAGAAGAAAACACTGGGATAAGTTTGGGGATTAAGAAAACAACATTGCTCTGCCCTCTTGCATATAATCAATTTTTCTACTAAAGGGTAAATTTGACATTCTTCCAACTACCACTAAAACTGTCAGAAAATCCTTAAAAATAGCATTTAAAAAAATCGATAGCGCCCCTTCACATCTTTTAAATTGGTCAATTTTGATTGCCTAGTTCCCTGAAACACTTTGGAATCCACTTGAGTATAGATGGCCTAAGCCAGTCATTATGAAAGCCATTAAAGAGAGACAGCAAATTTAGACAGCAAGATGTTGTAGAAACATATTAAAATGTGTGCTCAGCTGCCGCTTAGGAGCGATACCATGATTTTTTAAATATATCCATCTCCTGGATCAGTACCAGTCATTATAATTGATACATGCATTTTTGGTTGGGTGTAAAAATGTGATCTGAATTTGCAAGCACAGGTTTCTTTTATAGGGTGGGATGAGACACAGCAAGAAATAAAACTACACATGACTTCCAGCCAGAGGTGGGACTTAAATGTAGGTCTCCCCTGAGGTCAGGAGCTCTGAGAAGGTCCTGATAGGGACCATCATCCTTATCCTTCCCTCCACACTACCCACTCCACACCCTTAGGGCAACAGAAAGGCCATACTGCACCAAGGGACTGTTTGATGGTAACTGTCCACAGTCTGCAGTGGCCTCCAGATTCCTGAATGAGAACTACTGTGTCTGCAGTACAAGAAATAATGAGTACAGGTGAAAGGAATGATGAAATCATTTGGCCAAGAAGTGGTGGCCGAAGGATGTGGATTATTAAAAATAGAATTTTAACTTTAGAATTGTTGATATACACATCAGTTGATTTTTTTTTAATAAAGCTGCATTGCTTTTAAAATGACCTGTGTGCCTCTTGTAAATTTAAGATCTAATACAATCCTCGGAAAGTAGGAGAAGCTGCTCCTGAGGCCAGTCATGGTTCAGTCATGAGCGTGACTGTGCCTGGCTGACCTGCCATAGTTAATGGAGCAGATGTATGCTATAGGCTTGGATTTTGTCCCTGCCCAATTTCTGTGTTGAAGGCCTGACCCCCAGTATTTCAGAACGTGAGCGTGTTTGGAGATAGGGTCTTTAAAGAGGTGATTAAGTTAAAATGAGGTCACGAGGGTAGACCCTCACGCATTATGACTCGTGTCCATATAAGAGGAGGAGATGAGAACACAGACAAGTGCAGAGAGAAGAACAAGCAAGGAGGTAGGGAAAAGACTGTCCTCGGGCTCTTCAAGCCAAGGAGAGAAGCCTCAGAAGGAACCAACCATGCTGACACCTTATTCTGAGACCTCTAGCCTCCAGAACCCTGAAAAAAATTTTTTTTCTGTTGGTTAAGGCACCGAATCTGTGGTACTTTGATATGGGAGCTCTAGGGAACTGATACCCATATTTGTTTGTTTGTGTGCTTATCTGTTTGTTGAATAAGCCAGTTTGCGATGGGGTTTCAGTCACTTACCACTCACTAAGTGCTGAAAAATTGGGGAAGCTTACCTACTTCATTCTTTCTCACTGGCTTAAGCTCTTGGTTTTCTTCAAAAGTGTGGTGGTCCCTTGTTGGCCTTCCATGTTTAATGAAGTAGACAACCTAACAGAAAGCTCTGTGTGCTTGGGCTTTCCAGAGCTCCATTTTACGTGGATCCAGAGCAGAGCAGTGTCGGGGCTGAGTGCCCCCAGCCTGAGTGGGAAGGCTTCCTGCAGAGGGGAACACCCACCCTCCTGTCCCAGCTCTCTTCAGACGGTGTGTGCTAGCACTTACCGTGAAAACTTTAGTAGTGCTTGGCCTGTCTCCCTTTCCAGTGCATGAAGTTAGAGAGGCTGTGGTGGGACCCGAAGGATTACCTTTTTAATAATGTTTCAGTTATTCTCTGTTGTTTTAGCTCTGCCTCTTGTTCCTGTCTGCCCCTACCCTCCCCCGCCTCCCCGCCCAAGGCAAAATACCTGCTAGCTCCACTTCTGGATATTTCTGGAACTCCACTCGGCAGGGCAGGCTGATTGTCTCTTCTACTTCTACTTTTTTTTTCTTTAAGATTTTATTTAGGGGCGCCTGGGTGGCTCAGTGGGTTAAAGCCTCTGTCTTCAGCTCAGGTCATGATCTCAGGGTCCTGGGATGGAGCCCTGAGTCATGGGGCTCTCTGCTCAGCAGGGAGCCTGCTTCCCCCTCTCTCTGCCTGCCTCTCTGCCTACTTGTAATCTCTGTCTGTCAAACAAATAAATCTTTAAAAAAAAAGATTTTATTTATTTATTTGACAGAGAGCAAAAGAGGGAGCACAGCATGGGGAGTGGGAGAGGGAGAACCAGTTTTCCCACTGAGCAGAGAGCCCAATGCGGGCATTGTTCCCAGGACTCTGGGATCATGACCTGAGCCAAAGGCAGACACCCAACGACTGAGCCACCCAGGCCCCCCCTTTTTTTTTATATACCAACGTAATATATGCAGTTCATGACTTCTTTAAAGTTACACAGTATTCCAACATATCAATACCCTTGAACTATAAGAATTAAGTATATTTTTCCATATGATAGAAGATTATGCAACCTTAAAATATCATTTCTCAAGATTACTTAATAACATGAAGAAATGTTTGTGAATTATGTTAAACAGAAAGGCATAATGTTCGCTTCTACAGAATGTTAAGACACGCGTAGAAGAAATCTCAAAAAGAAATACATGAGAGCGTGAAATACCGCTCTATCACGAGTGGCGAGGATATGTGCAGATTTCCTCCCCGTCTTTTTATGTAGTTGAAAGATTCTACAGTGGAAAAGTATAATCCTTGTAGCAGAAATACACTTATAATTTGTATTTCTAAGAATAAATAAAAAATGTGCCACTATTTAAAATCTCTTATCTAGAGATGATTCACTCTCCCAGCTGTTACTAGTGTGCCATGGGAGGCAAATGTTAAGAGGCATGTTTTATAGTGGGGCCAAGGAGGAAATACTAATACTAGAAGGTCTTATCAGAGGGACCCTCTGCCCCAAAGGAGAGGGCCAGTACCAGTCAGCCCCTGATGAATTCTTTGACGGTGTTCATCAACTAAGACCTCTTCCTTCACCATATCTAGTTCCCTCCTCTACTCTGAAACCAGAAGAGCCATCAGTAGCCTGGTGAGGTAACAGTGGAGGAGAGGAGGATAGGCACGGAGTGGGGATACAAACAAGGGGCTGACCATGGTCTCCATTCTCCAGGTGCTCAGCCCGTAGTAGACTGGAACTGAGTGGCGGGGAGGAGCTCCAGCCTTGGACAGAGTTTTAAGTCATACTCTTACCTAGAACTAGACATTTAAATTGCTCAAATAACCGCTTATAATTTGACTTACGAAGGATTTTTATTATCTTAGGAATGACTGGAAAAAATGAGACCTGTCAACTGAATAGTACAAACAGGGAGTTAAAACCACAGAGTGGATTGAAAAGGACCATGACCAAATCTTCACTGACTTTTAAAAATATGTCAAGAATGTTTTCCTTTTATGTGATACAACAAGCACTGGGTATTATATAGGACTGATGAATCACTGAACTCTACCTCTTGAAACTAATAATACAGTATATGCTAATTAACTGAATTTAAATAAATTTTTATTTAAATAAAAACCACCAGAAAAAAAAATGTTTCCCTTTTAGCAGATGTGTTAGGATGACAGTTTATGGGTAGATTTGCTTGTAATTTTGCTTCTTGAAAGAAACTTTCAAATACTTTTCTGAGGTCTGTGATGTAATAATTCTGCAAGATAAGTGCATCATTTTTTTCTTGTAATGTTTTATTCATAGTGATAATCTGATGGTGTTATGCACATGTACAAACTATCAGAGGAAAAAAATATCAACTCATAGCCTAAAAACCAAAGAGAAACATAATTTAACATATTCCTATCAAGTTGAAACTTCTGGGGTGATTTCTTTGTTTGCACTTAGATGATACGTGTGCCATTTATCTGACATATTAAATTGATTCTGATTTTCTCTCAGAATGTAGATGAGGGCATCCATTCAAGTGGCCTGGTCCTTTGCTTCCTGTCTTTATTTGCTCAAGATTTTATTCTCACGCAGTTAGATTATATGGATGAGAAGCAATGCTGTGCCTTGAGTCCACCTCAAAGATGTGATTTTTTGAAAATCCATTTTATGGATGTATACTTACATGCCAATGAAATGTACTCATTTTAAAGCTACAGTTCAATGAGTTTTGACAAATGCAGACACCCATGCAACCATCACCTCTTCTAAGACAGAATCTTTTTACCATCCCCAACAGTTCACCTGGCCCATTTGCAGTTACCCCCACCCCGAAACCTCAGGACTAAGCAAAAACTGATTTGCTTTCTGTCACTATAGGTAGTTGTGCCTTTCCTAGAATATCAAAGAAACTGAATTATATTTTCTGTGTGTCAAGCCTTTTTTGTTCAGCATGATGTCTTCAAGCATCGTTCGTATTCTGATGTACATCAGTGGTTCATTTCCTTCTGTCGGTGAGCGGGAATTCCATTTCCTCCCTTATTTCCTGTGGTCAGCAGTGATCTGCGCCTAGAACACCGGGAAGAATGAGACAGGGGGAAGGGGCATTTTATTCCCAAGCAGGTCATTTCTATTTTGTATAACCCTGACCACGTTCTACAGAAGCCGCTCTTCTCAGTTGGCTAGATGTGGGTGTGGTGATGGAGTGTTGTACTTTGTAAGCCCGAGGAAGGCTTACATAAGAGACACAGGAAGTCATGTGATGTCAGTAACCTTGCCAGCATAAAGATGCAGAAAATGATGTGAAGCGTAATTAACTCCTCGTGAACCTTAACGGCAGCCTTGGGAGCCTGATCCAGGAAACCACCACTATCACATTCTGTGATTCCCCTTTCCTTCCTCCTTTGTGGGAAGGTAGTATGTCTCACATTCATTGCTGTGCAAAATGATTATTCTCTCACATGCAAAGCGTTGTGTTTGCAAGCAGGAAATAAACAGCAAGAGTAGAAAGATTCTTTGGGAGACATATTTTTATTCCTAAGCGAGTATACGCTCATTATTATGTAAGGTACAAATTCACAATAAATGGAGAAATCATAGAGGATCGATATGTCTATAATCTAGAAGCACACCTTTTTCAAATAGCTCTAGTTTTCCTTAAATATTATTATCCCTTGGGGCGCCTGGGTGGCTCAGTGGGTTAAAGCCTCTGCCTTCGGCTCCCTGGGTCATGGTCCCAGGGTCCTGGGATCGAGCCCCACATTGGGCTCTCTGCTCAGTGGGGACCCTGCTTCCTCCCTCTCTCTCTGTGCCTGCCTCTCTGCCTACTTGTGATCTCTGTCAAATAAATAAATAAAATCTTAAAAAAAAATACTATTATCCCAGTTGTAGGGCATCATTTGCTCTTTGGTGCTCCGTATGCTGTCACAGTCATAAGGGAGACCAAATGCTGCATGTTTGCCCATGGGGCCTCGTTCAGGAAGGATGCTTTATGGTCGTGGTTAATGGTAGTCTCAGCCTGTTGATGACCAGTGATGCGGCCGGACCGGCCCCTGTGGTTCTCACTGTGATCTCAAGATGCCCTCGGCAGTAACCACCAGGAAACTTGGAAAAAGTTTTTAAAAGGTTTATTACTTTCAAGTCCTGGAAATTCCATGGTGTACATAGGGCCGCAGAGCAAGGTCGTAGCAGGAGGTGAGGAAAAGCACACGGTCCTGATGTCCTGCTTTTCTTAGGGTTGAGGGCGGGGGCTTTACATCCCTAATTCCAGCAAAGGTTCACTGGGACCCATGGAAAGCAAAGTCTGAGATCCAGGGCCAACTTTTCTACTTACGTGCCTTGGGAGGCTCCTGCTGCCACCCTCCAGTGCCCCTGCGAGCCCTGTCATGCAGCAGGCTAGGCGTCCTGCGAGCCCTGTCATGCAGCAGGCTAGGCGTCCTGCGAGCCCCTCCCCTTCTGCAGTTCGCTGACCACAGTGGATGTCCAGAAGGTGCTGCCTGCATGGGGACCTCATGAACCACCGTCTCAGCTGTGCCTGCGGACTTACATGGAGGGAGCTGGTGCCCTGCTTGGTGGGCTTCCTCCCCTGTGCCTCCTCAGGACAATCTACCTTCCTTCCAGGAAGGAAATCTTCCCTTTGTAGTCATTTTTCCCAGGAACATTATCACACAAGGTACAGGCATGATGGTGGTTCGTTTTATGTTTCTGTTTGACTGGGCTACGTGATACCCACGTAGCTGGCAAAACATTATTCCTGGGTTTGTCTGTGAATGTATTTCTGGAAGAGATCAGCATTCGGAACTGTAGACAGAATAAAGATTGTCGTCACCAACGTGGATGGGTATCACCCAGCCCATTGAGGGCCCAAGTAGAACAAAAAGGTGGAGGGAAGATAGACTTGCTCTCCGTACCTAAGCTGGGATATCCCTCTTCTCTTGCCCTTGGACATCAGTGCTGCTGGTGTCCAGATCTGCAGACTTGGACTGGGACCACTGGCTCCTCCACTGGTGTTCACACGTTTGGGTTGGATCATACACCATTGGCTTTCTCCGGTTTCTAGCCTGCAGATGGCAGATTACGGGACTCCTCAATCTTCATGATCACATGTGCAAATATCTTACAATAAATATTGTTCTGTATGTCTATATCCTCTTGGTTTGATTTCTCTGAGAACCATGAATAATACAGATTTCAGTACCAAAAGTGGTTCTAGAGGGTGAGTTTCCTGAATTGGTCCTGGGCCTTCTGGAATTGGCTCTCTAGTCTGATCAGACTTAAAAATGCTAATGATTATTTCTGGCAATGAAGAGAACAGTGGTAAACCCATGGTGTGAACCTTTTATAGCAATATGCAAAGGACATTGGACACTCCTAATCAAGGCATTAAGTAACTCTGTATATAGTACTTTCAAGCATTTTTGGAAAACAGAAGAATGTAAAGGACAGCGGTTAATTGCTCCTAATGTGCTTAGGCAAAGTGGTGAATGAAACAGATGAGCTCAGAGATTTGATTTCTCAGCTCAAACACCACATAAATGACCTGAGAGCTTCTGTGTGTGACCTGAAGGAGGCGCTGTACACATGGGGCTGAGATTGCTGAAACTCCAACACAGGCCCCCCTCCTGCAGCTGGCCGAGTTACAACACAAGTTGAACTCCCAGCCTCGCGGGATGTCTTCCGTTAAGTGAGAGCAATGACTAGGAAAGAATGAGAGCCTTTAAGTTGGAGTTGGGGCTTAGGGAATGATCCTGATGAAGCTGGGGACATTGAGACTCTGAATTCTTTCCATGCCAGCAGAAGGGGCCTCTCCGCCCTCATTGGTATCCCATCTCTGGGATGGAGATAGGGAAGGTTGAAATGGGACAAAGCTGACTGTTCTTATTGAGATTCAACTAACTTTCTCAAATAAATGTCCCTGTATTAATCCCTTTGGTAGGTTTCCAAAGTTTTGAAAATCTTGATTTTTGTCAGTCATGCCAATATTCTCATTCTTAAATTGAGAAGAGAATTTTTGAACGTTCTTACCCTGCTCTTCCTGCTGATGTCACCTAGGGTCATATAATGATGCTATTAAAAACATGACTGCAGCCCCTTTTTCTTTGCTTTTCTAACAGTTATGTGTTGTTCAACCAGAGGTTACAACTATCCATAGTATTCACTTTGCTAAAAAGTGACAGATGGTTTTGTTTGTGAAAAAGGGCAAAAAGAAAAAAATTCATAGTGTTTCCATTTTAACAGCAGCATACAGTAACCCCCAGCTGTTCAATATTTGTCATATTACACGAAGAATCTGGATTTATCTTCCATACTTTAGGATTTATCTTCCATACTTTTAAGGGGACATACCTTAATTTGTACAGGTTTTCTCTTTTTTTAAATAATTACTTATAAAATGCTTTTGATAAGTAAAAATTTTTGATAGTTAAAAATCTAACTGATCTTTTCTCACTTTCATTTTTCCCTCGAGAGCTAGCATAAAAATGAGTCTGATCCTGCAATTAATTCCATGATTTTCATGACATTCCTGTTCTTTCAAGAATGCCTTTGGTCATCATGATCTCTAATGGGGAAATTTCTGTCTCTGAAAACTGAATGACTAGAATTAATATTTTAGCATCTCAAGATAATTCTGAATGTTCCCTCTCAGCTTTACCTCAAAACATTGGCTCAATCTGTACATGTGTGTTTATTTCTGTGCACACCATGTAAACTTAGCCTTTTTGTAGTCTGTGGAATTTTCATGACTTTTGAGTGTTCTCATCTTATGCATCTGGTCTTAGAACCCGACTGATGGAAATTATTCCGGTCTCTTTGAAAAGACTTTATTTATAAACAAAATACTTGAAACTGGTCATGAAATAGGCTATTCAGAATCTTCTAACAGCGTGACTTTCCAAGAACATTTTTCACAAAATATCTGAGAAATATCTCTTTTATCTCTTATATATTCTCTTTGATGGTCTATAAATATTACTAGGAACATGAATTGGGAGGGGGATCTGTTTTTCATGTAATAGTGTTGAGTGAAACTTATCTTTCTCTATGGTTTACCCTGATGGTCCTTTTTGAATTTTCAATGATTAATAATGTTGAAAAATATCAATATTCGTCTGAAAGTGAAGAAAACCTCAAAATGTCTATAGCCTCTTCAGAGTCCCTGGATAGGAGGGTAAGAGTGAGAGGAGAAATTGAACTGGATGGAGAAACCAGCCTTCAGCAATTGTGATTAGGATATCTTTTATGAATTTTATGGAAACATATGATTATCTCAGATCATTCCCAGCATTTTAAAAGTTGCATTTGCACCTGAGGCATCCAAAATCTCAGGTATCGGTGAATCTCAACCCTAGTCTTATCTTCTTACCCTTAAAAAATAAAAACTCCTGTGGCTCCCTTAAATTATAACAAATAGCCTTCATTTATTGATTACAAGTGTCTAGCCAAAAATATTCATCAACACTTCCACTGTCACTGAGTCCTTCCTCCAGGTGGGCTGAGAGAAAGGGAAGTCTGTCACATGGGAGAGGGAGAGTGGCAGCTTCTCTCTGTGAGGCACACCCTCACACACTCCCCCCTCCCCAGACACACATGCTCACACTCACAAGCCACCATGTCTAATGGCGCCCTCCCCGATGGAATTGAGGGAGGAGAGAAATGGGTGGTCGGAAAGTTCCTCTTTCTTGGACCTGTTGTTCATTGGCTTTACTCTCTCTGCACCTGGAACGTCTTCAAAGCAGGTGCTCTGTCTTGCGTGGGTGTTTTCACAACTTCTCCAGAGCCCTGTGACCCATCAGCCTACTGGTTGCCCCAAATTGCAGTCTGGGTGAGGTTTTCTGTGATACCGCTCCTCTCTCAACCCCTAATGCTCAGAACCTTCAAAGGAAGCAGATTCTCTGTCTTCTTCCCAGGCGGTTTACTTGTTCAGGTGTCCCAACAGGGCCAGGCTGGCTCTTAGTGTCGCACAGCTCTCATCTGGTTCATGAAAAACATCACCTGCCCTAGGTCCCTGCTTAGCATAAGTCCAGAGCAGTCCCTGTGGGGTCACCTTTGTGATGGTTTTACTGTTTTCTTTATAACTTTTTTTTTTTATTAAACTTTTTATTTTGTTATTAAAAAAAAAAAAAAGTTTGTTCTGTAGACCTGTAGGCTTCAATGGCAAGAGTCAGGTTCCATTTTACCATTTTTACCCGTTCCAGGAAGCCAGAAGCAAGCTTTTCTTCAGGCTCCACTGGAACCTGGCCTACTTGCCCTCAAGATAAAGGAGGGAGATGTTGTTCCTCACAATCCCCTACACACACACATAAACTTACACCAACTCAACTGTCCTCTTGTGTGTTGGCGGGGGGAGGGGGGGGATGAATGGCGCAGATTTCATTGAAGAAACCATCTTCATAAAATTCCTCTCTCTATAACTAAGAATCCCAGCCATTTTCTACCCTCCAGTGAGTGAGTAGCGGTTCCTAGCATTTCCTTTTGCTATCTATGTCGCCAACGGGCTCCTAACACACTTCAGCACACAGTGTCTTTTTTATATCTGTGTACCTCAGCCAAAATGTGCCGCATCACACCGTTTGCTTTTTCAGGAGCTTGAAGTCAGAAAATCTACTAAATTATATTTATTTGGGTTGGAAGAGATTCGCACAAAGGTAGGCCCTTGCTGACCCAAACTGGTCTTGCTTCGTCACCGAATTTGAAAATACAGTTATGAGTTGGGGGGGGGCATTAAACTAACCTTTCCATAATCAAAGACTATCTTCCTAGACTACTAGCTCCTTATACACAGAAGTAGAAAATGAAAAGTCATCCTTTTCCTTTTTTTTTTTTTTTCTCACAGTTTAATCAGAATAATCTCAGGAGCATGCTGGCTGTGGCAGCACATATACAAAAATTGGAAATACAGAGAATGTGGGCATGGTCCCTGCACAAGGGTGATGTACACATTCATAAAGAATAATTTCAGGAGCTAGATCAGGTCTAAATTTTTACTTATTTTCAAATAGGAAGATTCTGTCTCTTATTTTCCACAGATCCCATCAGATACTCTCCTGATTCTTCTGGTGTTCTCTTTCAGCTAGAAGATTGCTAATTGCTGGGGGAAGATTCAGAGCAAGACTGGCACTCTGTTTACCCTTGCCCATCCGTTTTCTCCAGAGTACCTTCGTGCTCAGTAGGAAAGGCAGACCTGATTAGTATAAGTCACAAGTAACACAACAAAATCATCATTTCCAGACTTCTGTGAGTCTTTAAAAGATCACGTTAAAAAGCTAGTGTTGTCTGCAGTAACTTAAGGCAAGAAAGACTTAGTGATTTATATAGTGTTTTCCTCCTGAGCTAAGCTAATTTGTCTAAAATATTGTCACCAAAGGTCCTCACTTATCGGTGAGGTAAGTATAGTAATTCAAACGTGTAAGCTGGGTTTGATACAGTAAAACAACTTTGTAATCCTGAAAAGTCTAAACAAAAACCTATCTCCTGGATAAGACTTTCAGGAACCACACTGGCCCTTTTATCCCTTAATAAAAGAACCCAATATTTAGCCATGATCCTTGCTGCTATTGGTGTTCCCTGCCTTCTTGCCGGCCAGGTACAAGATCCAATAATATGTTCTTTTCCAGATGTAGGGAGAAATTCTGTGTGGTAATGACAAAAAGAGCAAACTTCTTTTTCTTTTTTAGAAGATAATCTTCAGTAGGCAAGTTTATATTCGAATTTGGAATGAGCCAGTGAACACTTGCATAGAAGAAAACTCAAGAGGGTCGTGGGTACCTTCGTATTCATTGCCATGCTGTTTATGATAAGAGACATTCGACAGCCTAAATGTCTAGCAGAAAGATTAATTAAATTGCTGTACAGCCACGGTAGTGGTGGATTTTGCACGTCAAGTTTTTCAAGGACACTCAAAACTATAGGAACATATCCCGTTGTTTACATGCTGTGCAAGGATTAAGTCAAGCATATTTTCCATATGATGGAAAATTATGCAGCCTTAAAATATCATTTCTCAAGATTACTTAACATGGGGAGATGTTTGTGACATTATGTGAAACAAAAAAAGCATAATGTTCACTTGAACAGAATGTCAAGACGTCCGTAGAAGAACTCTCAAAAAGAAGTACATGAGTGTGAAAACCGCTCTACCACGAGTGGCGAGGATATGTGCAGATTTCCTCCCCTTCTTTTTACGTAGTTGAAAGAGTCTACAATAGAAAAGTACACTCCTAGTAGTAGAAATACACTTATAACTTGTATTTCTAAGAATAAAGGCAAGCACTGTAGAGACTTAAATAACAGGTGGATTGGGGAGGGTTCCTTGGCTTTGACATTTGGAAGGTAATTGAAGAATTTAGCCAGACCATTTTCTGTGGAGTTGTTGGGGGTAGAACTCCGTTTGCTGTAGATTAAAATTTTAAATGGGAAGCTAAATGTGTTTGTGAAGTGAAGCCCTATTTCCAAGCCGCTTGGCTGTGAAAGGAGGGGGGAAGGTAAAGGAGTAGTTCAAGAGGGACATTCGATGAGGAAAGGACCGTATCTGTGTGTTTAATAAGGAGATACCAGAGGACACTTAGGGCTGTGTGGGAGTCCGTAGAGAAGCAAACGTTTTGAATATAGGTTAAAAGCCTCAATTTTCTCCACGAAGGAAGAGAAATTATCAGCAGAGAAAAGTGGCTGGTGGCAGGTTTTGGGAGGAGGTTAATAAAGAATTAAAAACGGTGGCTGTGATGAACAAGGCAGGGAGCTGACCAGTGGGCATGACAATATTGCGGAGTCCAGCTGCCACTGTGTTTCTGGAAAGCGTGATGACACCAATCTGCTCAAAGGTGTGATTTAATCTAACAGCCCGCGGGAGGCTGGGGACGGAGCGGAAGGGGTGAATAATGGGACCGATTCAGAACGGAGAGATTATGAGTTCGGGTAGCAGAAAGGGACCAAAAGTATAAGTCCTAAGCCAGTTCAGTGACATGGCAGCCAAAGGAGTTGGGATGGGAATTACGAGTTGTAAAGCGGTCGAGGTGTGGCACTCGACCCGAGCAGAAAGCGGACGGTGTCCTCGGGACCGTTGGATGAACTCGGGTCATGTACGGTCTCGAGTCTCTTCGTTGCTGGTGGGTCTGGTCCGTCGTCCTTTCTTTGGCAGGTTTTGCTGTAAACGTGACCTAACCGGAGAACATTTTCAAGGCTCACTTTCTTGTTATTTCTTTTTTTTTTTTTAATTTCAAGTTTTTTGAATAGTCAGAGAAGCCCCAGCAAATAGCAGGTCTCCTGGAGAAATGAGCGCTCCTTGACTACTGAGACCAGAGCAGCTCCTCGGAGCTGGTGAGTGTCCCTTGTGGTCTTTGCCCATAAAGGAGGCTTCTAGAAGGAGACAGCCCCAAGGTTCTGCATCTTGCTGGGTCGTAGGCCCCTCAACTTTGCTTGCTTGAGCATCATCTCTGGCAATCAGAGTTTGTGTCAACCGTGAGCTTAATTATGTGTAAAGGCTGAAAGGTGCTATTTCTCTCTCTCATTGGACGAAATGAGATAGGAGAGTATCTTTGTTTTTATAATTTAATTTATATGTATATAATTTATATACATTATAACTTAATTGATATGTATATAATTATAGTTTCTCATTAGTGTGATAAAAAAAATTCACACAAATTGTCATCTCTTACGTCCTAATTACATTAGACATCAGATGTGATTTTTCTTCTATATCATCAAGAAAATCATTTTTAATCATTGTTGCCATGACGTCTCTGAGACTGGTTCTTTCTAATCACGTGATCAAAGGGATATAGGAGATTCATGGTAAGCTACTGTATATATAGAACCATGTCCAGATAGACCGTGGGATAGGTTATGGCCTCAAAGAATGGGAGGGACTATTGTAGCATGTCTAATGATTAATATGGATTATTTCTTCCACATCTACTTATGGGGCTCCTTTGCACGTATCCTGTGATATAACTAGTAATAGACCCTTTGGACTTGGAAAATTAGCTGTGTTCTGTGAATAAAAATTTTTAAAGATTTTATTTACTTGAGAGAGCGAGCATGCTCAAGGGAGAGGGGGAGGGAGAGAGAACCTGAGGCAGACTCCACACTGAGCACAGAGCCCAAAGGGGGACAGATCTCACAGCCCTGAGATCATGACCTGAACCCAAACCAAGAGTCTGTCATTTAAATGACCGCACCACTGAGGCACCCATCCTGTGAATAAATTTAATAAATGTTTCATAATCAAGTGGGGAGAAAAGGAAAATACCATGCGCACTTTAATGTACTCAAATCCATATCCGTGCTAAATTTCCACAAATAGCTAGAACGTGTCTTAGAAAATACCCCTAAAAGTAAGTACTTATTAAGACCATTTATTTTTTTTAAGATTGTATTTATTTATTTGAGAGCGAGCGAGAGTGAGAAAGAGATCATGAGCAGGGAGAGGGGCAGCGGGAGAAGCAGACTCCCGCTGAGCAGGGAGCCCAATGTGGTACTTGATCCTGGGACTCTGGGGTCATGACCTGAGCCGAAGGCAGATGCTTAACCCACTGAGCCACCCGGGTGCCACTAAGACAGTTTAATGATGATGATAACATATAATCTGTGTCTGGCACTGTTCGAAGTGCTTTATATGTATTGTCTCATTTGATCTTTTGCTTAAACCTATCAGATAAATAGTACTATCATCACTATTTTAGAGGAAAATTGAGGTCAACCACCATGCTAGAGATCATACACCTACCACCAACCACCCATCCCTACCCTGTGCAGGTGTTCTATGCCGTTCTCTGTATCACTCAAATAGGGTAAAGTTAATAAATTTCAGGGTTTCACAGAAGTATCAGGGGTTTTTTTTCCACTTACCTGGTGAGATTCATTATTTTTGCTCTCCAGCGTGGTGTTAATACTCCGAGCTTCTTTTCTATTGGGGGGTATACTCTTTCAAAAACCAAATTGATACAGACAGTAAAATCTCAGACCGTGTGTCAGTGTCATTCATTGAACGGTAAAGTTAACCTGCTGCATCTCTCCGTACAGAAGAATCTATACCAAAATTTGTTAATGCTAAATATTAAAAATTTAACCATTCATACATTCCAGCATTGACCGTAAAATGGTACGGTGTTATGTGTGATTCTGATTTTTCCTATTTGGGTCCATCTTAACCTTTAAAGGTTCATTGAATTTTAAGGTACATCAATATAATGAAATGTACACATCATTTTCCATGCACCATTGAACATAGCAGTTGGAATTTTTTAAATGCATTCGCAAGGAGAAACTTAAATTTGTGTTCAGGTTTATTTTTATTAAAACTCTGCATGCATGCACACGTAAATTACTCTCCTGAGCAGCACGTGGCAACTATATAACAATGTAGGCTTTGAAGAAGTTTTGCAGTACCAATTAAATACTATCTCACGCAGGCTAATGGAGTTTTTATCAAGATTCTCCAGTGGTGGTGGGAGGGGCAATAGAGTTGGACTAACTGGGGGAGAGTAACTGATTGGAACTTGAAAGCCAGAACTGGCCCATTACTGGAAAACACTGAATGATCTTTGTGAAATTTTATGAATTAAACCTGCACCCTTTGCTGACCTCACCTAGCATGTCTTTCCTGTAGCGGCTTCCCACCAAAAGACTCGTAATAGGATTCCCCAATACATTTAGTCAATACACTTAGACATTTATCCTAAGAGGGGAAAAAGATGTCTAAAAAGGAAACTTTTCTCCAGAGGTCATTTCACTGAGACCGTGACTTTCTAACCTGTTCTCATCTGCTCATGTCATCAAAAATTACAGCCATCCCTTAACTCCCTGTGACTACTCAAGTTGTCCAGTCCAAATAGTTACTCTTACTGTTGTGCTTCTCCTTGATACAACAGAGTTTGAGTGATTCTTCAGGAGACTGTAGGTTCTACATCTCCTGTGCCCCAACCCATGCTTCCCGAGCTAATGGCTCCCGCACAGTCCTCCCAGTTCGGCTGCCTGACTACATCACTAGCCAGCTAGTCAGCTGACCTCGGTTTAGATCCCAGATCTGTCACCATCCCTTGTAGGATTCAAGACAAATCACTATTTCTCTGACCTTCAATACTTCCATCAAAGTAGTGTTTAATTAAGGAGGATGATTGTGAGGATTAAAGCAAATATTGCGAGTGAAGTGTCTTGACACATTATAATAGAAGCCCGTGTAATTAGGGAGGACAGAAAATAAACCCAAATTGGAAAGGTTAGAAATGCAAAGTTATGGTATGTAGGAGAAACATTATATTGAGATAAAAAGAAATCGACAAGGGAAAGGTGAAAAACAGTGACTTCTACCATGAGGCTGTCATAAATCATCATATTTTTAAAAACTGTGTGTTAGGGACGCCTGGGTGGCTCAGTCGGTTAAGCGGCTGCCTTCGGCTCAGGTCATGATCCCAGCGTCCTGGGATCGAGTCCCGCATCGGGCTCCTTGCTCAGCGGAGAGCCTGCTTCTCCCTCTGCCTCTGCCTGCCGCTCTGTCTGCCTGTGCTTACTCGCTCGCTCTCTCTCTCTGACAAATAAATAAATTTAAAAAAAAAATTAAAAAAACTGTGTTAGAGTTTGCTTTTACTGCACAATGAGAGTTCAAAATGAGGGTGTGATACTCTCTGAGCTTTGACAACCTGGAATTGATAGGTCTTTCACGTTCAAGTTAGTGATAATTTATTCTTAAGAGCAGCCTATAATTAACAGAAGTAAGATTACAGACATACCTCCGGTGAAAACAGTAAAAAATGTCACCGCTGTAGCTCTCATGATAATAATGAAGCCTTACATATATGGGCAAGAAATACTGTTTGAGAAATTACCCTCTGTCAGACGTTCTAACCATTTTCACGTACATCAGCTCATTTCATTATTATACCATGTTTATGATGTTCGTCATGTCAAAAGCTCCACTTTGGGGATAACGAAGCCGGGGCTCACTGAAGGTGTGGGGCTTGCCCACCGTGACAAGGCAAATAAGCAGCAAAACCAGGACTGGAGGGACGCCTAGGTGGCTCAGTCATTAAGGGTCTGCCTTCTGCTCGGGTCATAATCCCAGGGTCTTGGGATCGAGCCCTGCATCAGGCTCTCTACCAAAATGTCTTTTGCCCATTCCCCACCCCCAACTCTCTCCCCCCCCCCCACCCATAACCATCAGTTAGTTGCCTGTATGTATAAGTCTCCTCCTGGTTTATTTGCTCATTTGTGTTTTTTTTTTAATAATTCTACATTTAAGTGAAATCCTATGATATTTGTCTTTATCTGATTTATTTCACTTAGCATATGTTCTAGGTCTATCCATGTTATTGCAAATGGAAAGATCTTTTTTTTTTTTTAAGATTTATCTATTTACTTATTTGACAGACAGAGATCACAAGTAGGCAGAGGCAGGTAGAGAGAGAGGGAGACAGGCTCCCTGTTGAGCAGAGAGCCTGATGCAGGGCTCAATCCCAGAACCCTGACATCATGACCTGAGCCAAAGGCAGAGGCTTAATCCACTGAGCCACCCAGGCGCCCCAAGATCTCTCTTTTTTAAGTCACAGGAATAAAAGGTACAGCCTGGGGAATAAACTCATCTAAATGGGAATATTTATACCACAGATGTTGGCCAATACTACAAGTCAGAGACCTCCCCTCCCTGCCACCAAAGCCAGTGAAACATTTCCCATGATAGCACCGAGTTAAAGTTGTTGATGTCCTTCTAGCTTCTATTTGTGGCTAATTGTAAATGCCTTTTATATCTCCTCATAAGCAAGAGAGAAACTAATCAAAATGACCCCTAAAATATTTTCATCAGGAAAGTCAGATTTCCATCAGGCAGTTGAGGTTACACCATGTTAATGTTCGATAACCTTCACAGAAATGGGACAGTTTTCAATGTTGAAAGTTTTAATATAGACTTTCATCTTTGAGAATTTTTCTCTCAGTAGAACTGATTACTTCCAATGAATGGAAATATTCCTACTTTGCGCAGAATGAGATGTAGAGCTTTACCTTTACAGTATTATAGAGAAATAAGATTTGCCACGGGAGTTATCGTCATGCTATATGAATGGGAAACACACTGATTGACTTCTCTCATACACAATGAATATGTCATCCCTAGATGGTTTCATCCACCCCACATAAACGCCAGTGTGTCCAAAACTGATTCAAAATGCTGTTTTTCCTCTAAGTTTAACAAATATTTGGAATTGCAAGTAGAATAATGATTTCACTTTCAGCGAAAATTATTCTATTTAGGGATTGGATTTGTCACTAATAGAGGATGATTGATAACTGATTTAAATAAATCTCAAATACAAATTCTATGTGTTTATTAATTGACATTCATGATTTTAACTTTATTGATTTAATAAATGTTACGCAAATGGAATTATTCTGCAAGTATTTTAACTCAAGAGTATCGAAATATTCAGTCTAAAAAATTACCCCTACAATTATGGCATTTTAACTCATTAGTATCAGTTTGGTCCAGAAACATTTGCCAAGAAAATTACAATGATACTCATGAATTAGTATTTTTTTTTGTTACCTCGCTTGAGAACCATGTCTTAACATTGCATTGTTCGCGGTTTTCGAACACCTCAGGGAAAATATCCTGGTCATAGCTGACAAGGTGTATCATGGCTGACAAAGTGTGTTGCAGACTGACCATTTCTTCTGTAATCAGGTGCTTTTATTTCTCATCAACATATGGAGAGGCCTTCCATAACATCTAAACCTTTGCCCGAAAGAATCATAATTATTTTACAGATCTTGTGCATCCTGGAAATGTTAAATTAGCAAATGCCACCATTAATTTAAAGGTTGACCCAAAGCTATAACAACTCTCCCTTGGACTACATCCGTGTCTTTGTGAGAACCTCATAACATTCCTATTTCACTTGGGTGAGCCTTTCCATCTCTTCTGTTGGAATGTAAGGCCCTGCAGTCTATGACGTACAAGGTCTCTGAGTGTTGGAGTGCTTAGGATGGATTGGTGATTCTTTACAGTGTGATAGCATTTATAACTGAAGAACAATACTGGGGCACCTGGGTGGCTCACCCAGGTAAGCGGCTGACTCCTGGTTTCAGCTCAGGTTGTGATCCGAGCACAGATCGGGCTCTGTGCTTTGTGTAGAGTTGGTTTGGGACTCTCTTTCCTTCTCCCTCTGCCCCTCTCCCCTGCGCTTGCTTGCTCGCTCTCTCTCTTTCTCAAATAACTAAGTAAATCTTTGAAGAAAGAAAGAGCAAGGCTGTTAGGTTTATTTGCTATTTTAAGATACTAAATGTTGAGAAATATGTGAATAATGAGAACAGTAAATCAAGAGTCGGTAGTTTAGGGAATATGGGGTGGGAGACTTGGAGCTGTATTAACCTAAATATTTTGGGTATAGTAGGACTTACTGCGAAGGTGATAACTTTCTGGGACAGGGCCTTCCACACACTAGCTGGTAAAAATCACTATTTTTAGAATCACTAAAATCATTTTTTGAAATAATTGGACATCTCAATTCCAATTATCCCTTTTAAATACTTAAATATTTTAAAGCAGTTTCGAGGAAAAGCCAGTGCATATCTTTACACCTCTAGGTAAAGGCATTTTTGTATGAAGTCTTTTTATAGATCATAAATCCAATATTTTCAAACATCTAGCTGTCTCTCAGTTGAATCTGCTAGATCATTCTCAACCCTGATTCACTAGCAGACTGACATATTTTTACATTCTGCCTTACGTAGTAGAGATTAAGGACACTTTGATATCACATGGTATCAAATTGTTTCATCGATAACATAGACCCACTCAAATGAGAGAATCTGTGTTATCACATCTTTTCATTATATTGTTGCCATTAGTGTTTCTTTTTCTATGGATGATATATAATCTATAAATAAGTTATATATAAACATATGTTACTATATATGTTATATATAGTGATATATAATAGATAAGTATATATATTTCATATAAATATATATGGGTATATTATAGATAGTAGATGTATACATTGTATATATATACACATTTATATTATAATACATATACATCTGCATATAAATTTTTTTTGCCTTATTGCTTTAAGTTTTTTGCAAGTCAAGGAAATAAATCTTTTCTCATATGGGCTGCAAATTTTTCCCCGTTTATTATTTCTCATATAAATTTTTGTAGTTTTTCATTTGACATTTAATATATATGTGTATGGAAAACAAAAAGTATGCATGGATTTGGATTTTTAAAATATTTTACGTAAGTTTGATTTTCTTAGTGCGCGTTTTAACACATTCCCTAACATTTTAGAATTTTGAACAAGTCTGATTTTGTAAACTAATTATGTAACTATCTTTTTTTACAGTTTGAAATGTCCCTCTCTGAAATGATTCTAGCTAGATAATCAAGAGGAGACAGAAGAATCCTAGCTCCATGAGTTTATTAATTTCTAAAGTCATGAATGTTCTTTTTTTGTTTTATATCACAGTCTCTGGCATAAAAATTAAATCCAAACCTAAAAAAGTAGGATAAAAATCCTAAAAATAAAGGGAAATAAAAATAGTGAAAAGCTACAAGAATAGAATTTAAGATGTGTTTTCTTTAGTGACAAGGGAGGTTCGTGATGGGTGACCTCAAAAGCTCATCTACTAACTACATCGTGGCAAGGACATCACTCAAGTGGCTGGTCTTCCGTTCTCCCCCTGATAAAATGAGAGTAGGACTGGCTTCCTGGTTTCCAGGCAATGTGTGGAGGACTCTGGAGAGCAGGAAAACACTGAGACAAGGAATATACTTTGTTTTCCACTCTATGTATCACTAGCAGCTCGGGTTAACTCTTTGACAGCTGAAAAATAGAAAACCAAACGAAATTAATAGATCTCCTCTTTCCACCCAGTATAAACCAACTGCAAGTAAGTAGACTGTGAGATGTGCTTCTGCACATGCGTGTGTAAATGGATAACGGTCTTAATGAACATCGAATGGTGGTATTGAATATGTCTTAAATTGCACACCTGTCTGAAAGTCGGAAAAGGCCTTTGATACTGGTGTAATTATTTATATAAAGGAACAGATTCGTTTTGCTGAATGCACTGATTTCTAAACTCTGTCTCTTTAAGTTTGCCGCTCTTCAAGGCTGTCTTGATGAAGATGTAGGAGGGAATTAAATCGATTCAAGTTGGATTAATAAGGTGCTGATTTGAATAAAGTGTTATCCCATGATATTTGGTATTTCCTGGCTTTTCCTTTGCTTTTTAAAAATTCTTTTACCTTACTCCTTGAGTTTAAATATATGATTATTATACAGAAAGTGCCCATATAGAGTGTTTTAGCCCCACACATGTGGCCATTTTATATTGGCTGCAGTATCCGGAAATAATAGTTTCATTATCCTGGCCCGTTTTTCAGAGAGAAAAATATGTGTATCCCCACCATTATAAGCTTTTGAGGCTTTGGAACACTATTGAGATTGAAGTGCTGTGCTTGCAAAAAAAAAAAAAATTGATTCTAACAAATGGCATGCTTTGAATTTTCCTTTCTACTGCATTTTTATTCATTTTTTAATTCTCACATGGTGTTCTGAAGCAGTTACAATGAATCACGGGGCTGAATTCAGCTTTGCAAATATGTTAAAAGAAATTATCAGGCACTTCACTTCATCTAGAAATATCACCCAAGGAAAAAATAATAAGCCTTTGCCAGCTAGTGTTGCACAACAAGCAAAAAGAATTGAATCAGTATTATTGCTTTCCATTTGACAAGCACAACACTGTACTATCTGTGAGAGAGGAACTATTTGTAAACTTCTCTGAACGTAGTTACTTTCATGTGCATTACTTACTAAGATCCAGAAGGCGCTTCGGTAATATTGGGGAGATGCCCCTATATTGGAACATATGTCTTGTGCCTTGTTTAAACTTGTCCAAGTGAGACACGGATGTTGATTAAGCGCTTGCTGCAGGCAGTAGAGTGGCCTGCGAGTACCTCCACCCAGATCCAAAGGCGGTAGAAACTGCTATACACATTTAGGGCCCACTGTCCCTGTTGGATGAAACGAACGGAGTTGGCCTCGGGAAATCTTTCTAGTGCAACCTCCTGGATTGCGTGAACAGCGTCCCCAATGGTGATTCATAACACCTTCGTCTGTGGTTTACCAATCGCTCCTTGCGTGTTGTTTCAGTTTCTAAATGTTACTAATTAACTTGTAACTAAGAAGAGCGATCAGTTGGTGGGCTCTTCCTGATGATGTGTTCTACAATAATGATGACATTTACCAAGCTGGCTTTTACATATCCAGAGACTGATTTTTCTTCGTGTTTTTTCTAGGCAGGATATTTGCTTTCCCGCCATTTTCCTATCAACCATCACACTGAACTTCGGCTTTTGAGTCAAAGAATGTTGATAAAGGGAAAAGAAAACAAGTTAGCCAAGATCGTTTGGAGTCTTGGGTTCATGTATGTACAAGTTCATGAGATGGTAGGTAAATCAGTGGCTTTGTGAGTTTCAGGAATTGTCCAGTGGCCTAGCCATATTTTCATTGCCGTGGATAATACAAAACCATATTTTATGCTACTCTGAAACAGTGGGAAACCTTTTATTTATTTATTTTAGAGAGTGTGCAAGTTGGGGAGGGAGAGGCAGAGGGAGAGAGGGAGAGAGAGAGTGGGAGAGAATCTTAAGCAGGCTCCACACCCAACATGGAGCCCTACACAGGGCTTGATCCTACAACCTTAAGATCATGACCTGACTTGAAATCAAGTCAGATGCTTAACTGACTGAGCCACCCAGGTGCCCCTGGAAAACCTTTTAAATCTGAGTTACCATAGAATCTGTCTGTATCCTACGTATTTCCTCAGGTCCCTGTTAAGACTTTTCAGTGTCTTCCTTTTACATAAATTATTAACAAACCCTGCATATTCAGAGATAATATTGATGTAAGTAAATTTGAAGTTTTCTTCACCTCTTGATATTTGAACTATTCTAATAAACACTTTTTGTATTCTATTTCCATTATGAAGCCCAAATTTCAAGTACAAAAAAAAATGCAGGAATTGGTTTCCTTTTATATTGCAAAATTATTTCTTAGACATGGACACAGAGAGGTGTAGACACAGATGGGCATTCGTGTGTGCCTGCAGAAGAGTGTACTTAGCAGTTAGGGGCCTGTTTTAAAGCTGAAACTGTTTAGGCTTTTATGGCTGTTAGATCAGCTCTGAAAACCACCTTCTTTGTGATTTGAGTTCCTCTGATTTCTCTGTAGAGGCTTCAAATGTCAAGACTTCAGAAGGACTCAGAATATGCTCCTCTCTTCCCTTCAGGATGTTTTAGTGATGACAACATGATTATAGATACTCTGTCCCCCCCCCTTGAAAGAAGTGGGGGAGATTAAAGCAAACAGGAAACTGACATGAAACTGCCAAGGTAAAGGTAAAATTTGGCACTTCTTAAATAGTATTTTTTAACATAAATTTGAATTCATTAAGAAAAAGCTCCTTTAAAAAAAAATGGGTCCTTAAATTGTATGCTTTCATGCCATTAAACATTTGTTTCAAATACATCAAGGAGGTCATTCATACAAAGCTTTAATGTTATCTTTAATCATAAAATACAACCAGGCTTAGTGAATAGGAGTACATTCTGTAGTTTGATGCATTATAAAATGCTGTCCTCTGCTCTTTCAGGGGAAGAAGAAATCTCCTTTTCATTTTACGTTTGGCTTATGAATATCGTAACGGTTCTCTTCTGCTCACAATCAGTGAACCGAGACAACCTTCCTTCTAGTATTTGGGGTCTCTTTCCGTGATTTTGTCTTACAAGGATGCATATTCAGTGGTTAAATATTTCTGCAGGAAACAACTCTGGAAACCTCACTATCCTTCCGGGTACTCTAGGTTTTGTTTTTATTTTTCGGTATCTAGCAGGCAAGAATTTTCATTGGTTTACTTTTCAAAGAAAGGTTAAACAGATGTCACAATCAGAATAGATAAAACTGTCCCGGTGGGAAAAACAGTGGTGTTATTTTGGCATGTAACACACCTGGCAATTATCTCCCTCAATCAACAGCCCATTCAGAGTATCGTCATCACTTAGGTTAGACACCAATTTGCCATCTGAATGCTTCAAATATTTTTTTTTTCTAGAACCTACTCAAAGGCTGTCTTTGAAATCTCGGAATAAAAAGTGTTATCTTGTGCCATTAAAATCGGAATTTAGAGACTGCAAATCAGAGAACACTCAAATGGTGGACAGTCTTGGGAAGTCTAGGGCAGTAAGGTAAGAACTGTCATGGTTGGAGAAATCTTTTCCTACCTCTTTTTTGTCACTTGATAGTAATGGTGTCTATATGCTAAGTATGTAGTCAGCAAAAAAGGAGCTAATAACCCATTAACAAGCTTCAACTGGGACAAAATACTTTACCTTTAAGAAAACGGGTGAAAAGTAAAATGGCATCTGCGCTTAAGCCAGGAGGGATGGGGTCTCTCAAGGAATGCGCCCTGAGCTCCTGGCAGCCAATATTCCCATCAGTGGGGCCCAGCAACGGATATCTGCTGCAGCACCACAATGTCCGCTCTAGCCTCCATGAAACCTTCATTTCTGTGGCTGGAGGGACCACTGTAATAAGAACAAACCACCAGGCTTCAAGGGGCGTTCAGCAATCCTCCTAAGACCATCCACCATGACATGTGGATTCCTGCTAAGAGGAAAGAGGAGTCCGTGGTCGGTTGTCTTCAGTTCTGTGCATCTCTTGCAGGAGGAAGTGCCCGCCGGGCTGGAAGGCTGGAGGCCTTCCAGAAGTGTATCTGCCACGCTGCGCCAGGACGTCAGTCCTCCACTCCCCTGGCCGGGCCCGTCATTTCGGGTATGATAACCTTAACATTTTTAGCTAAAGCCTCTTCTTTCAGCATCACAGGTGATTTATGGGGGTAGACTTTTTTTATATGGACATATTGAAGAACTGTCAGATTGTGTTGACAAAGCACTCAGACTCAAGAGGCAGATTGCCAAGGTTAAAAACAAGGTGGTAAAGCATACTACCATGGGGTCTCTCGGCAGCTTCTCTACGCTTGAGCTTCGTTTCCTAATAAATAAACCAGGAATGATGGTGACAGTGATAGGAGTAGTGACAGGAGTACCTACCCTACAGGATCGTTTCCAATATTATACGAAAATAATCTGTATTATTATGTAATCAGCGACATGGCAAACAGATCATTAGCTACTAGGTTACTCTATGTAGATTATAGTAAAGTTATATTCTAGAAGTAACTTTTATTTTCACACAGTAACCAGTCGTCATACTCAATGTATTTTTTATAGCATCTCTGCACTAGAAGTGCAGACCTCAGAGATCCAAGAGATTAAATGTTGGCGCCTCGGACAAGTAAGGGTTTGTCTTCAAGCTTCTTTCTAGCCGCTCCGCCAAGAGAAGCCAACACAGGGTGGGGCGGGGATCTTAGAGCTCAAAGGAGGCCCCCACACCAGCCTGGTAAGGTAGGGCTGATAGGGGAAGCAACTGGTCGCCCGGCTTTCTAGGTTGGTATACTCACTCTCATTGTCAAATCATTCCTGCCTTTTGCAAATTCCCTGCCTTTTGCTGGTGAAAGACCACCCAGATTCTTGGATTCATGGCCTCTTGCTTCATCCTCAAAGCCAGCAACTGGAGGTAGACCCTTCTCGAGTCCCAGGACATTACTCTCACCTGTTGTCAGCCTCCACCTTCCAACTGCAAGACCCTGTCATTCCATTGTGCCCACCTGTGTTATCCCCAATACACTCCACGTTACAAAGTCAGCTGGCTCACAGCCCACATTCCCTCCGCAACTTAAATTTCCCTTTGACATGAAAGGTAACAGAGCCACAGGATCTGGGAATCAGGACGTGGCCGTCCTTGGGAGGTCTTCATTCTGCTTCCCACTGAAGGCTAACTATCACACTAAGAAGTAAAACGGAATTGGAAGGAAGGAATGCAACACTGGGGATTGAAAATGTTCTTTAACATACGAGGATCCAGAGGGAACGCATACCACACACAC